>JAQQAE010014445.1:0-12388 GCA_029823295.1 Pseudamia nigra
CAGGATAAATTCTGCTTTGAAATACCCAATTTTGGATCAGATCAGAGAAAAATCCAATCCACCTGGATTAATCCTGTAGGATTATTTCTGAAATACTGGGCCCTAGTGATCATATATTAGCATACATATTAGCAACCTAGCTGCTCTTTGTTACCCCTTATGAAGCATGTTGATGTTTTAGAATTAAGATTTTAATATGCTTTACCTGGTACACACTGAGCAACGCATATTAAACCCATAAACCATCCATTTCATTCCGTGTTCTTTCCTGTAGGTATACTCTTTATCTGTAACAAAAAGCCCCTAAAGTTAATTTTGACACTGAGTCTCTAGTTCTCTGTCTGAATGTCTGAGCGCATCCTCAGCTGACAGAATGAATAAGCTCTCATTTCTGACTGCAGAGTGTTGGTGTTGGTGCTATAAGTAGGCAGGTGCCATTATTTCCACCCTTTGAAGCCCACCGTTGACGGGGGCCATTGAAGTGAAATGTCACACTTGTCATATGTGTTTGGACTCCACTGTTTGATTGCACGGATACGGTGTGTGTGTGTGTGTGCGTGTTCGTGCATGTTGAGTTTGCATGTTTGTGTTTATTGTATTATATTGTACAGTGTGAAATGTTGCTGCACTGTCACAAATAAGAACAGACATTAGTGCTGGGAGACGGTGCTGCTGTAGTGCCACCTGCAGGCAAACAGTGATCACAACGTTGAAAAGTATTTGAAAAATCAATCCTAGATCCACCTGCAGATTTCAGCTTCTACCACTTTTTTAGCCTTGTTGTACATAAACTATGTTAAATGTTCCCTGCTTCCTGCTCATTTTGTGTTCTTACAGGAGATGCTGGGCGAGCTGTTTACACCAACAGAAACTCCAGAGGCGCAGAACAGAGGTTTCCTGAAGGGCTTTTTTGGAGGAAATGCTCACACCTTCGACAGAGAAGAACTCTGTGCGTTCTGTTTTTTTCTATTTCTATTTTTCTGTATTTGTACCCCAAAAGTGTGATCATCAACTGGCGTTGCTTTGTGACCCACATTTCACCATGGTCCTCAAACTGCAACCCACTTTTATCAAATTCCAGCCAAGCAAAGGCGTGTTCTCCGAAAGCCAGTAAACATATTCAATCTGAGCATACTTTAAGTGAGATATTCTCATATTTTCATTGCCGTATTAAAATTCACAGCATGAAACAATCAAAACGGTTAGAAATAATCAACAAAGTGAGCTAATTAATTCAGTGAACAAAATTGGAAGATATAAATAAAAATAATAAAGAAAATTAACAAAGTGATCCACAAAATTTGTGAACAAAACCTGTCAAAAAATATCTAAAAACAACCCACAAAGAGAAAATAAATATCATGAATGAACAAGATAATGAACAAACTTGAATGAAAAATAAAAAATAAAACATACACAGTAACTAGCTATAGAAGATATAGATATAGATGTACAGTGCATAGTGGCTTTATTATATTACTACTCATTATGAGGTTTATGCGACAACTTCCCTGAATAAACACTACTGATAATTACTAAATGATTCTTTATGTTTCTCTGATGGTTAATTACTGTTGTTTTTCATTGTTGGTTCAACTAAACTGTCTTACAAAAACACATTGTACATTTTTGCCAAATTACAGTTATTTACTTGCATTACTGAACAGAAACATTAGTTTAGTGGTTGAATGTCCCGCTTGATTCATTCATGACTTCTCAGACAAGTCCAGTTTGTTGGCTCAAATGTGGGTATAAAATAATGAAAAAATGTGAAATTTCTCACTCATGTTCAAAATGGTAAATTGCTGAGAACTCATTAAAAAAGAAAGTGTCTGCATTAAAGCACTTCAAGATGCTGGATGGTCTTTTAGACAAATAGGACAGATGGTCTCATACATTTGTTCAACACTGCATTGTATATCTCTATATTATATGTTTTCATAAACCCGCACATATTTTTATCACATGCACAAAAGTTTTAATAAATCAATCAAATGAATAATAATAATTAAGTGAATGAAAATAATAAACAAAATGAAGAAAGAAGAAACAAAACAACCAAGAAACTGACAAAACACAATAAGATACCAAATGAAGAAAATGATCCAAAACTGAACCAAACTATCCAGGTAATGGTCAAAATTGAAAAGAATAATAATAATTATAACATTAAGTAAATAAACAAAATAAATTTGTGGGCAGAAAATAAGAATAATAAACAAAACCAACAAAGGTGCCACAAAATAATCCCGAAACTGGACAAAATCAATTACAAAATGAACAAAACAATGCACACAATGAGCAAAAATCGAAATATAATAATAATTAAATTAACAACAAATTCTGTGGACAAAAAAATGAAAATAATAAACAAAATGAAGAAATAAACCCAAAGCTACCATCTTGCACTCTGGGTCTGTCAGATCTGTTCCTGTCAGAGTTTCCTCCAGGTTGTGAGGGCCTTTTGATGCTGAAGGAAACTGTATTCACTGACACCTTGACTTTCTTTGCAATTTCTGTAGGGAAAACCTACATTCTTTCTGTTCTTGTTTTTTTTTTTTTTCTCTTGCCATTTTTATAGCAACACAATGATTTCTGCAGTACGATACTGTTCAAATAATGCTCATGATGCTATGGTCCCACAATGTGTTCCAACACTGCTTTTATGCAGACAGAGGGGGTTGTAATAAGTCAAGCAAACTTGGGACACGTGTCGGAGTTAGTTGCACCAACTTTCGAGGCTTGATCATCCTCCATTGGTGCAGAACAGCTTTAAGTTGTTTTCAGTTTTGGGTAACCTTAACTTTTTTTTTAACTTCTGGCAGTTCAGCACTTTCCTTTTTACCACTTCAAGCTATTTGTTGAGCTGGAACTGCTTGAATTTCAAAAAAAAAAAAAAAACTGGAAAAATTGGGATGTTCTAAAACTGTTGACCTGTAGTGTTATTCTTTTAACACACACTTTGCGACCCATTCAGAAATTGACAACTCACTTTGACCCACCTGGTAAAGATCATTGTCTCTGCCACTGGATGAGATTAACCTTTAGTTGTTTCTCAGTTGCTCATTACTCTATTTTAATACAATGTTGAAGCCCCCAAGCTTTTAGTATTATGTCGTTTTACCCTCCTTATTATTAGATATAGTTCATATAAATCTTTATCTAAAATATGGACATACTCCAAATGATACTTGGGTAAATTTGACCTGTTTGGCTGTTTTAGGTGTATAGTGAATCCTGATGGGCCTAGCGTTAATGCATGCTGTGCTTTTCTGTTTCTTTTGTGTCTGGTGGTGTTGTCACAGTTGGTGAGGCAGCAGCTGGCAAAGCATCTCGGAGTCTGGCCCAGCACATCCCCGGACAGGGCGGTGTGGAGGGCATGAAGGTGGCGGCCAGCGGAGCAGTGGGGGAGCTGGCTCGAGCCCGCATCGCACTGGATGAGAGAGGCCAGAGGCTGGGAGAGCTGGAAGAACGAACAGCCCTGATGATGACCAGTGCAGAGACCTTCTCCAAACATGCTCATGAGGTAAACACAAGAAGAGTTCAAAGTAATCTGCAAAATGGAGGATGTGTATGAGAATATTTGTACAAATGACATCAACATGCTTCAAGTTAAATGGTGCAACTTGTAAACTTGTATTTTCATAAAGATATTGTGGTATCCAGAACAAATGAATGTGACATAGTATATACTGTAGTATATGGTGATGTTCTTCCAGTGTGTACATAATTTGAGAAAAGAGCATAGAGTTGAGGTTTTTAGCCCACCTATCACAATTAGATCAAGAAATAATCCAGAAAATGAAAAAAAAAACCCTACGAAATTAACATCATGGCACCTAAATATGACAATGTTGATAGACTAGACAATAATCTAGAACGATGAACAAGAAAATGAACAAAATAATCAACAAAAGTGACAAAATGATTAACAATATAAACAAAATAATCAACAAAATTAACAAAATAATCAACAATATGAACAAGCATAATAGAAATAATTAACTACATTAATGAAAATTCCATACTATGGCAAGAGCTGGCCATTGAGTACAACCCACTATTAGGTCCCAACATACTGCTATTGAGTAACACAACACAATTTAAAGAAAAGTCATAAACTGGGTGGATTTGGACATTTCTTTTCAATTAAAAACCAGCTGCAGGTAAATGTGACCCAGTGGTGGTTCCAGTGTTAAAATGTAATGCCTGTCATCCATCACACAAAGTAATGACTGCTAATTCCCATTGTCTCTTCACAGCTGATGCTAAAGTGCAAGGACAAGAAGTGGTACCAGTTCTAATAGCAAGACAAAGGGCTGAAGCTGCCCTGGGCCGCTGGGAGCTTTATGTTGGGACCGGGACCTTCACTCCAGAGATGATGGCAGTTAAAAGACAGACTCAAGAATGACTTTGTCTTTACGACTTCTGGACTGGCTCTACGTACCGCACCATCACATCGCCGAAGGACAAGGACGGCTTCGCTCCTTGTCTAGAAATGTAGTGAGATGGACAGAAAGAGGCGGCATCAGAGGCGCAGAAGATAGAGCTGGAAATATCCAACGTGTCTGTCTGACGTGTGTGTGTGTATTTGTGTGTGTGATCGCGTGTGCGAGCGTGTGTGTGGTTTGGTTTTCTGGACCTCACTGTGTAGATACAACAACGTTAAGAAACCAACAAGAAATGCATGAAATAAAAATGGATGACTATTAAAAATATCCAACTGCCATATTAAAAAGCAGCATGCTACTTTAACAGGAGATACAAATATACAAAGTTTTATTTAATAATGTAAGCCAACAACAGAAACTATGAAAAACTTTATATTTTTTGAAATACTGACAAAAAACTATACATAAAAAGGGAAATGTATACCCGCATTGCTATTAAGCCAAAACTTAAGTTCCTTTTCCTCATGTTTTTTTTTAATTCCTACTTTGTTTGTTATATATTTTTTCTTAGTCTCAGCAAATATTACTTGACACCGTAGAAATGCACATAGATAGCTTTCTCTACAGTCACTAAGAATACTGCTAAATCTATGTTCTTATGAATGACTGAGCTGCACACTGCAAACACAAATCAGTAGTATTAACACTTAACCAGGCACAGTCTTCACACTGATTTAATTTTCATTTTTCGGCTGCTGCAACTTAAAAGAATATTTCACTCCCCGACTTATGAAACAGAACAGACTGGTGTGAGACGAAGTACGCAAAGGTGGATCAAAGCGTGTTTATGTCTGTAGTATATACGATTCATGTGCCATAACAAGCAGATGAGTGAATCCACTCGCTGTGTTCTAACTAACAAAGAGCTAATATGTGGTAGTCGTCATGTTTCCTATTGATGAGAACGTGTGAGATGTAGTGTTGGCCACAGGGGGGCATTTATCAAAGTCAATTCAGTCAAAATAACACCATACGAGGGTGTTTTTCATGGTTTGTTTTTGTTTTTTGCGTGTCAATGGGAAACCATTTGAATCTTTAGCTGACTTTGTCAGATTCAGTGGGTCGTCTGAGAGAGAAAGAGTGCCTCACATGTTCGACGACACAAACACTTTCTCTGCCAAAGCAACCAAACTCCGGTGACACCCTCTCGTTATTTTTTTCCCCATGAACACAAACTAATGATTGTCTGTGAAGGAAGAGGCGTCGACATAACATCCGTTTAGTCCCGAAAGTGTATTTTTTTCAGTGATGTTCAGATGTGAGTCAGTGAAGAAACTATGTACACGTGTGAAACGTTTGATTTCAACCGAAGACGACTATGTCATTCTGATTTTTTTAAAAATATTGTTCTTGAAGACTATGATATTCCCTTGTCGCGGTCGTATATTTGATGGTGACGGCCTCTCAACTGAAGGCTCTTGTATGTTAAAACAACAAAAGTTTCATGATACATGGTCGTGTATCATATTGTGATTGTGCTGTACATGTCAATGGGTAGCCACATGACACAAGGTAACAACATTAAGTGAGGAGGATATTTTGTACTTGTGTATTTGTCTGTATTTTCTAATTGGTCTGAAAAACCAAACAAAGGATTATCGGCATCCATCTCACACATCAGGCCTTTACACTTGCATAAATATGAAACGTGGCACCTCTATCCTGTTGACATCGCAAAAAATTTTCCCTCATAAAATACCGTAGTCTCCGCCTGTTACCTGCCTGGCGGCTGAAATGGCCTTCAAACCCATTATTGTTATCATCAAGTCATCTGAAATTGAAACACAGATTTCAGGGCTTTTACACTGCCTATAAAGTATTTACCCCTTGGATGTTTTTATTGCATTTTCAATATAATTTGACTTTTTTTTACAAGACATGACAAAAAGCAACTCATTAATGTGCAAGTGAAAGCAGATTTCTACAAACAAATGTCAGTGAAAAGCCCTTTTCAACTCCAACTACAAACTTTCTAGGTAGTTTTTTGCTGTATGATTTGGGTCCTGGAAAATAATTCTTCTCCCAAGGTGTAGTCTCTTGCAGTGTGTATCTGGTTGTTTTTCAGGATCTCCTTTTACTTGGCTGTATTCATTACACCCTCTACCTGTACAAGCCTTCAAGGGCCCGCTGCAGAGATGCAACCTCATGGCGTGATGCTGCTACTACCACGCCTCACGGCGGCGATGGTGTTTATGATGATGAGCCATGTTAAAGCATCTCATCTGATGGTCCAAATTTTGACCACTTCACAACATTGACTTTGGAGTTCTCTATGTGGCTTCTGGTGGACTGGGTGAAATTTAATCTGAGCTTTTCTCTCTTCGCTATTCACCCATAAAGCTTTGACTGCCACAGAATTTGACCAACTGTTGTTTTCTGTGGATAAACAGGCATCAGTCCATGCTTTAACTTGAAACCAAGTGAAACTAGGTTGGCATGGAAGTTGTCCTTAGGACTAGCACCTCCGGTTATTGTATTTAGAGAATATTGATTGATTGATACTTTATTGATCCCAGAAAAAAGGGGAAATGTCAAACGTCAAGGCTATGAAAGTTCAAAATTAGTTTTGGCATATTGCAACTTAATTATGCTGATTGCTTGTCAAATGACCTTGGCATTCACTTTGACCTTGAAGATCAGTAGGGTCTGAAATTATTGTATTTTGCCCTACATATATTTCTAGCTATGTAGTTAGGTTGAAAATGTCATATGCTAAATAACTGAGTTGCTGTCTATGCTGAGTCCAAATGTGTTGTGAAGGATAAAGGTCAAGGTCACAGTCAGTTTCAAGGTCACACATTCGTCTGTTTGAGCATTCAGCTCTGTATCTCCAAAGTCTCCAGACCCAAGCTAACCAAGTTTGGCACATGAGTAGTCAGGGTAGGGGGAAGGGTTACAATGACAACCGCTACCTAATTTGCATATAAATTAGGTCACATGATTAATAATTACAAAAACACATTTGGCACTGTATCTCTGAAGTCCCACGACCCAAACTAACCAAACTTGGCACATGAGTAGCCAGGGTAAGGGTTACTATGGCAACCACCACCTAATTTGCATATAAATTAGGTCACAGCATTAATAAATAATAAAAACCTATTTCGTCATTTTCGGACCTTCAAGGAAAATGGTCAGTCAATTTCAAAACTGCCCAGGGGATTTGCTGTTTCACGGTTTTTTGGTATCAGAGCAAGGGCTAGCAAATTTGTCACAAGGTCGTCTAGACATGGGTACCTCTGTTGAGTGCCGTTCTAGTTGTATGAACGTTTTCTTCCATTTCAGGAGCTGAAGCTTTTAACTTGTTCAGTGTAGTCACAGGACTGTTGGTGTCTGCCCTCACTAGTCTCCTTGATCTATCCTCGTTCAGTTAGTGAGGATAGCCTGCTCTAAGTAGATTTATGCCTCTGCCACATTCCTCCTACTTCTTAATGATAGCCTGAACTCTGGGAGATATTCAATATATTCACAAAAGGGTTTTGTATCCATACTGTAGGTAACCTTTGCAGGGAGTTGCTTGAAGTGTTCATTTGTCTTCATTGTGTAGTAGGTGCCAGGAATTCTGACCCACCGGTGACTAAACCTTGCAGACATGCTGTTGATGTCTGAAAGGTCAATACTGTCATTTAACGTACTGTAGTAAGGCAGTAGCTCAGAAGGTAGAGCGGGTTGTCCAATAACTGGAGGGTTGGTGGTTTGACCCCTCCTCCGTACCAGTCATTCTGCCCTTGGGTCCTTGGGCAAGACATTTCACCCACCTTGCCTCCATGTATGAATGTGAATGAACAGTGGTAGTCTGAGAGGCTGTTGCTGTGGATTAGCAGCTACATTTCTGTGAGTCTGCTCCAGGCAGCTATGGCTACCACCACCAACGGATTCAGTGTAAACCGCTTTGGGTCTCTGGAAAAAAGCACTATATGAATCCAATCCATTGTAATTATTATTACTTATAACATATTCAGTGCACATTAACTTAATTTCATTTAAGTCCATTCTTTTAAATTATATATTTTAATTAATTCACATTACTTTGTAGAACTCTGCTCTCACTTTGATATTAACAAGTTGATTTTTGTACATGTTGGCCAAAAAGCCTAATTATACTAAGGGGGAATCAATTCCATGCAAAACTAATAAAAGTGGAAAACACCCCAGGAGGAGTGAATACTTCTTATAGGTGGTATAATTTGATTCGATAAGGTGTCTTTAACATGTCAAAAGAAAAAAAAATACATTTCTCTCCTATCTGTACCGTCAATGAGATTTGTGTTCAGTGTAGTTCTTTCAATGGCAGAGAAAACACACAAAAAAACATAAAACAAAAGTAAAAGATGAAAAAAAAATCTGACTTTTACTGACAGGGTGTTTTGTTAGTATGTTTTTGGTTTTTATATTAATTGTACAGTTCTATCTTGACAGAAAGTCGAATCAAAAAACAAAAGTAAGACGTTCTTGGGATATTTTTCTCTGTATATGTTGTACCTGTTAACTGCTGGTACTGTATCTGGTATTCTGGCTCTGTCGAAATCACTGGAACTCTGTAGTTCTTCACACTGTAGTATCCTAAAAAACAAAAAACACTTCTCTGGTTTTCTCAGTGATGGCAGCAAAGTTTGTCTTATTTCAATGGATTCTACCACTTTTTGTTCTTATTGATATTATACGAGTGTAATAGAAATTTAAAAAAAGAACTGAAAATATGTTGATGCAAAAGCAAACAGAAATAAACATTGATTGATGTACACAGTGGAGCTCAGCTTGTTTCTTATTTTGCTCACTTTCTGTTTTTCTTCATGACTTTAATTTTGCTTTCAAGTTTTTAAATATTCTATTGTCCTCTATTCCTATCTGGTTCATTTTTATTAATTTTCTTGATTACTTTGTCATTTTGCTACAAATTGTGTCAGTTTTCCTACTTAACTTTCTATTTCTTGATTTTATTTTCCATTTTGCTTATTCTTTTGTTCATTTTCTTGATTATTTAGTTCATTATTTGGTTTCTTTTGTTATTATGCTCTTTATTTTCTTCATTTTCAGTCCAAACACTCATGGACTTATTGCTGTTTGCCTCATAACTCATGATTTTGTCACACATCAAATCAGACATCAAAGTCCAGCTCCAGTTTTGATTTTCTTAGATGTGGATGCACTGCATTTTGCCTTTGTAGGCCATGTAAGCTACTGTACAGCGTTTAGAGCTGAAAGTAAAGCAGATCAGCTGCTTTACATGTCAGCAATTGCAAATCATTTTCGCCTGCACTCGCCAAGAACATGAAGCTGCTCGACAAAAGCAGCAGCAATTTGCTTTGAGAATGAATGTTCATTTTCACCTTTCAGGGTAGCTTCCCAGATTTATCTCTGAGAGGCACACACAGTCAGCAACTTCCTTAACACACATGAAGAATGCCGTTTTGAGGAAATATTAACCACAGTGATAATGAATAATTTCCCTCCCAGATTTCATATATCATTTCACAATTGCATAAATCTCCATGATTAATTCCCATATGCCTGCTTGGTGAGGAGCCGGCTGCTGGATAAGCATGTCTTTTTCAAACAGAGGAAATATCACTACTGTATTAGTAAAGTAGGGCCAGGAAATGGCACATTTTGACAGTTTACATCAAAGTTGTGTTATTGACTTTTAGATCTCAACTCCATGGCAATTCAGAGGGAAATGCAGCTAGTTTTCACTATCCTTTGATCAGCTGCAAAATTAGTGAGTGTAATATCACTGTTCTAGACATAATATCTTGTCAGTATCAATATTTATAAAGAGCTATAACAGGTTTTTTCCTTCAGTTCTCAGTAATAATGACTCTTCGCAAAATACATGCAGTCTTTCCAACCACTGGGCCCATGTTCACAACAAAATACTGCATTAGACTGGGCAGTGAGTTTACTTTTTAATACATTGGGATAATAGAAGAAATTCATTTTGATGTGCATTCCACTTAGAAGTTTTGGTTCAGTGTGGCTTATGATTTAAAAAATGGTTAATGAGAAATTCAGTTGGCTTGTTCTTTAAAACAGTGTTCTCAACTGGTCGCACACTGTGACCCATATTTTCCTTTTTTTTTTTTGAAACCCTATTTCAGAAAACTAAAACCAGGCAAATGCAATTTGACGTCAGATGTGCAATAAGAATGTGTTTGGACTTTTTTGACCACTCAGAAGGACTTCATGACCCACTTTTGGGTGCCAACCCACTAACTGAGAACCACTGCTTTAAAACTACACCAAACTGAACTTTGTGAAAAGAAAGAGAATTTACTTGAGAATCGACTGCATGTGGACATCAGTCATGTGAAGTCCTCCTTTCGTTCACATCATTCACATCAACCACAAACTTATTTTCCGGGGTTCAGTACAATCAGATTCTCATTCGCTACTGGACTTTTCATTCAGCCAATCATGTCCAGAGTCGTAGAAGGGATAACCAATCAGATCGCTGACTCTGGCGTTCTTATCCCGCCCCTTATTCATTCAGCAGACAGTTTACTGACGTGCAGAATTTCGGAACACATAACGGTAAACGCGAAAACGCACAGCATCCGTCGAAACAAAGTTATGGAATGTGATACAAGCTAAATACAGCGAACAAACTGCTAATGACACCGCTTCATTTTATTTCACGACGGGGACATAGAATGGACAAACGTTTAAGGGCGAACTACAGAGTTTTTATGCGCTGTGACACATTTTGAATAATGTTAAGGTGGGGCCGTGTGTAAAAAGGACCGTACCGGTGGCCGCGGTCAGAGTCGTCGTTGGACCACAATGTCGACAGCGTTTTCGTGGTTGTTGCTGCTGTTCTGTCTGGATGTGTTCAGACACGAAGTCCCGGGGGCTCATGCTGGCTCCATACCCAGCGCCGCAAAAACTTTGGTGTGGGGACCCGGACTGCAAGCAAACATCGTCCTTCCAGCTCGTTTTTTCTTCATACAGGCGGCAGACAACACCGGGAAAAAGTAGGTGCCCCTCCGGCCATCAATTTAATGAAATTAAGGCGGCGTTGCAGGAGCAGCCTTTAACATTTAGCTAGTGTGCTGCTTTCAAGTGCTCACGTAATTCCCACCCCTGAGGCTTGTGAGGTGGCGTGGCTGTATTATGATGTTGGCTGTGATGAAATATAACAGGTGGGTTGTGTTACATTCAGAGGACATGGAGATTCTCAGGATAATTAAGTAAACAAAACTGTTATGGAACATGTGACAAACCTCTTACATGCAAATAACTAGTTAGGTGCGTACCTCAATTACATGTACAGTACGTCTTTGCATCTGTCTTGCTCTGCCTCGGTGTTAGTAGTAGGGCTGTCAAACGATTAAAATTTTTAATCTGATTAATCACCGGGTCACTATGGATTAATTTCGATTAATCACGATTAATACCCATTCATTATTTTCCCATGTTGTGGGAACAAAAACACTCATTATAGAAGGTGATATAGACGCTCGACTAAAATTACTTAATTTAGAATAAAATGTATATTTTTTTCTAATTTAAACTTGTGTTACTAAAGGACATTACACCTGCTTAGTAGAACTTAACAGAACCTCTGTAATGTTCTGCTGAGATGTTTCTGCTTTTTTACACGTGGTTCATTGTTTTCATCAGTAACTAATGTAATTTGTTTCATAATGTGTAAAGACTTATACTTTTACATTTAAATTGACTGAAGCAGTAAATACCGAAGAAGTTGGCCGTAAAGTGGGTCAAATGTAACATCAGATTTTATCACTTTTTACTTGATGTATAAGTTATTGTGAGTTAATCGTGTTGATTTTGACAGCCCTAGTTAGTGTGAGAAAAACGTGCCCACTATTTGTTTTCTTTTTGAAAACTGTATTTGTACAGTACAGTCTTCTTCTTTTCCTTTCGGCTGTTCCCTTCAGGGGTCGCCACAGCGAATCATCTGCCTCCATCTCACCCTA
>JAQQAE010014446.1:0-12387 GCA_029823295.1 Pseudamia nigra
GAGATTTCGGCCTTGAATTGTGAAGCGCCTAGAGATAATCGGCGATTATGATTGGCGCTATACAAATAAAGATTGATGAATTCACTATTAATGTACAATGTTAAGAATAAAAAAAGAAAAACCACTGAAGGAGAATGAGTCCACATTTTTATCCGGGAGTGCTCTTCAAATCATTTCTGACAGTTTAAGGTGTCCTGGAGGTGGTTTTTCACCTCCTTTATTTTTTGGTAGTGTAACAGTAGCAACTGCAGATTTGTAAGCAGTTGTGGGTCCTCAATAATAATCGTGTGTGTGATACACTTTATGGAAAAGCCATTATAGGACCCATTATGCTGCAGTGATTTTAATTCACTGGCTTGATGCAGACTTAGTGCTGTAGCACAGTTAACTTTATGACATGTTATTACAGCATCAATAAGGCCTTCACCTCTGTTGTGGCTTCATGGACGATTAACATCCATAACCATTTGTAAATTACTAAACAATCCCTGTCATGCTGGTGGATTTGCAAGACTTTACTTTGGCATGTTCCACTCACCTTACTTCAACATATTATTGTATAAGTACCACTGAAAAGGTACTGTAAACAATTTATATTCTGGTTTCTTCTTCTTCTCCTTTCGGCTGCTCCCCTCAGGGGTCGCCACAGCGAAATACCAATGATTCGCATGTTTGATCTGGCATAGGTTTTTTACGTCGGATGCCCTTCCTGACACAACCCTCACAACATTCTGGTTTGATGAAATAAAACTTAAAACATAAACTCTTAAGTTTTTACATGGAATTAATTATAAATGTTTGTGTCAGTCCATAAGACATTTTACAAATTCATAAATAACTTCAACAATAAAGGAAGTTGGTAACAATTCCTATCCATCTGAACCACTCTGAGTATATTTACATGCACATAAATACAGCCCTATTATTACTTCTGCCAAGGTTATGTTTTTGCCAACGTTTATCTTTTTATCTGCTCACAACATAACTTGAAAAGTTCTGAGTGTATTTGGATGAAATTTTCAGGACAGGTCAGAAATAGCATCAAGACCAATCCATTAAATTCTTGGAGTCATGTGGATTATTATCTGGATCCAGAAGATTTTCAAATGTTTCTACACCACTGTGACAGGACCAAATCCAACATTTGACCTTGTAACGCCACAAACAACACCCTAAAAATTTAGCAAAAAACATTGGGTAACAATGAGGAATAATAGCTACTGAAAGGTAGAACATAAAGCTAGAGACATGAAACTGACACCAAATTGTTGTGGAAAGTCTGCTGATTTGACGTATCTTCAACATTTACGGAGCTAAATCCAGAAGAAAACATTGAAAATATTATTTCTTGTGAGTAACTTTTAAACTAATGATATGTATGTGATTCCAAATACTAATTGTAGGTTTTCATGGTCAAAGAATCCAATAATTGAGGGTCAAATAAATTGCTTTTGGATGCAATTATGAGGGAAATGAGCATAGGTTTAAATAATATAATGCTAATATAATGGTATTATCATACCATTATCATAATGGTATGATAATGGTAGGTTTTCACTATGAAGAGAAACTGAGCTGCCTTGCTTTCTAGTTACAGATTTAACAGGTGTAAACAGCATATTCTGTTTGGATAGTCTGAGGTCAGCCTGTACCTACACACTGCATAAGATGATTTTTTTCCAGCTTAATGAGGATTCTTTGGACATGTATACAATGCATCCAGAATATGTCTCCATTGCTGTTTTTTTAACCACAGGTTGTAACCCATGACCACTGTTTACGTTCAGATGATACAGACAAAAAGGTCCTCTTCCTCATATGTTATTGTACACATTAGAAAATAGGAAATACAACACATCATGGGAAATGCACAAATATTGAAAATCATACTTTTTCAAGTCATTTCACAGAATGAATAGGAATATCAGGGTAATATTAATTTTCAGAACTGTAAAAAATAAGCATTTTGTGCATGTAAACATAATCTGTGATGTATCTGTATTGATAAATGTGCACTGACAGATGCTGTGTCCACTGAACCCATGTCTCATGATACAGTAATACTCGGATCTACAGCTCCGCAGTACAACGTAGCAACAGAGGAGATTCAACCTTTTTTGACTTTTCAGTGGAGAAGCTGCACTAGAGGCAGTAAAAATAAATTGGATCCAGAGCTGCTCATCTGGCTGCCCTGTAAAGGAATATTCTGGTTTATTATGCTTCCTACCTGCATGGGTATGGGGTAGTTGGGGTAGGCAGGTAGAGCCTGTCCAGGAGGAATGAAGCTGGAGTAGGTGGGTATGTGCTGCTGGTGGTTCGGGTTGTACAGGATGTGGGGTTGTGGGGGTGGACTGGGGGCAATCTGAGGAGTGGGTTTGTCCTGCAGAAAACAATAAACATGGAGTGGGAAAACATTAAAGGAAGCTGGAAACATGCAGTTCAGTAAATAAGGAGCAGTTCAATGGCATGAGCTGTTGTTTTTGGAAATTATTTGGTCATTTTTTGTTTACTTTGTTCATTTATGCTCATGTTCTTCTATTTTGTTCATTTTCTGGAGTATGTTGCTCATTTTTTTGTATCTGTGAATTTTTTTACCCATTTCACTGATACATCCATTGTGGGATTGCTGTCTTCTCATATTATTATTATTTATCATAATTATTCCGCCCCTTTGTTGGACCACTAAAACGTCCACAGTTTTCCCCTGATTCACACAGTTCGAACACCATATTGTCAAGCTCGTCCAGGACATTCTGGCTATTGATTTTTTGCTTACTATTTTCATTGTTTTGGGGGTTATTTTCTTCATTTTTGGTCATTTTTTGCTTATTTTGTTGAACTTTTTATTTTTCTTTTATTTGTTTTTTAACAATAAATAAATAAGGTAATATAGTTTGTGTCCATAAGAGCATAAAAACACAACAACACTGTTTTAATTTGAATAATTTTGTTCATTTATGTTTATTTTCTTGTTTATTTTTTTCACTTTGAGTCTTTTTCCATTTTATTTTATTTTATTTCTTTTTGAGATCAGTTTGTCCTTTTTGGTCATTTTCCTGAATATTTTGCTCATCTTGTGTTTTACTTTTTCTTGAGTTTTTACTTTCTTTGTTCATTTATATTCCCTTCCTTGTATATTTTGTTCATTTTTGATAATATTTGGATGATTTATGTTCATTTTCTTGATTATTTTGTTAATTTCTTTTCATTTTAAGTGTTTTTTCCATTTGATTTTATTTTATTTTGTTTCTGTTGGAGATCCATTTGCTCTTGTTTTGGTCATTTTCCTGAATATTTTGCTCATTTTGTGTTTTATTTCCCTTGAGTTTTTAATTACGTTGTTAATTTATTTTCCCTCCCTTATCTTTTGTTCATTTTTAACATTATTTTGTTCCTTTGTTTATTTTCTTTAGTTAATTTTATTTTAGTTTTTTGAGCATATCGTTTATTCTATATTATTTTATTTTATATTTTCCTCTTGACAATCATTTTATTATTATCATTATTATTGTTATCATTATTTTGGTAATTTTCTTGATTATTTTTCTCATTTTTGGTCAATGTTCTTCAATGTTTTCTTTCACAAACCTATACAGCAAAGGTACAAACCAATGCATTAACCATGCAATTCACCATGACACTAAAAATGAAGGCTTCAGCCTCTAACATTCCCAGGAGGATCCTGAGATGCCTGACTAAAAATATTCAAATGAGTGATTCATCATTGGATAAATCAAACTGACATACTGATAGTTGTCATAAAAATAAAATGTTCATATTACATCCAAAAAAATTGATCTGTCTGGTATCAGAAGCTCAGTGCTTTCTTTGAATTTTTCTGGACTTAAAAGAACACTTTTGTTTATTTTTCTGACTTTTTAAACATTTCTTAATATAAAGCAGCTGTGTTTTTTCAAGACTCACCAAGTCCTTATACGCTCCAAGGAGGGCGGCGGTGATGATGCCCAAGAACAAGGCAGCAATGTTGAGCACGACTGAGGTCCACAGCAGACGGTACAGGTGGATCACGTCATAGCAGCCATTGACCCCGGTGAACATGTAATAATGTTGGTTGTAGTAGCTGTGGAACAAGAAGAGGCTGAGGTGGGTAGTACTCACGTACATTTACTCTTATATGTGCTCAAGTAATTTGTTGAGTAGTTGTTTTGCAGAATACATGTTATTCTGTGTTACAGTGGTGATGAATAAATGTACTACTCAGTTACATTTGGAGAAACCTCAATGAATAGGAGCAGAAAAAGGTTGAAATTAGCAAAATATTCTGTTACATCTAAAAATCAAATAAACAAAAATAAACAAGTAAATTCACAAAATGACTAAACTAAGCGACAAAATGATCTTAAGTTTACAAAGATGATCAACAAAATGGATAAAGTAAACGAAAAATGAAAATAAAAAAACTGAATGGAACATAAAATGATAATAAAAGTAACAAAACAATCTAGAAAATTAACAAAAGTAGTCAAGTAAATTATAAAATAGAGAACAAATCTAACTGTGTTGCACACATAATACTTACCTGTAGGTTGATAATATTTTCCTCTCTGTCCCTCTCTCTACCTCACTACCTCTCTCTTCCCAACACACTTATTCTAATCGTACTTATTTCCATGTCATCTATGCTGTGATACTGACTTGCATCTTCTCTGTACTTCTGTACTTTGTCCCTCTGTTCTAGGACTCTTGATGTTCTTGCTGTGTGTTTGCTAATTGTGGACCAGTCCAGTGTCTGTGTTGTTTGTTGTTCTATCGCTACTCTTTTCTTTTGTCTCTTCTCTGGCCATTGGCCCCAACCGGTCAAGGCAGATCGCCGCCTACCCAGAGCCATCAGTTTTGCTGGAGGTTTATCTCTTCTGTTAAAGGAAACCCCCGCACCCCCTCACTGTCAGCAGCTCAGTGTCCAAGATTCTTGCAAGACAGACAATATATTTACACAGAACCATACAAGGAAATGAAAGCGTTAGTTTGAGTTCCTGTTTGGGTTTTACCAAAAAGGGCACCTAAAAAAATCTAAATTTGTTGGTGTCTACTGTGTTTACAACATTTTTCTTGCATTATCACGTCCTTTTCCACATGGAACTGAAAACCCAAAGTCCTCTTAAATGTACCACATTTCAACCGTTTTCCAAGGTGAGTCTGCAGCCTGTGTTGTGGTGTCACTGTCATGTTTCAACACATTACCTCAGATTCAAACCGAAAATGCAGTTTACAAGGTTAAATCTCTGTCCCCGTATGTGTACCTGAAATCAATTTGAACCAACAGAAAATGAAAAACAAGATCAACACTGAGGTCTGCAGGTTGCAGACCTCAGTGTTGATCTTGGCTCTTTAGACCCTCTGCAGTGACTCCTGTGAGGGAAGTGTCATATTATAATAAATAAGCACTAAACCAGCAAAAAGGGGGGAAAAGTATGTAATCAACCAAAACTAAGACAGAACTGAACAAAATAATCTGAAAATTGAACAAAATAATAAATAAAATTGACAAGATTAAACAATATAATAAATAAAATGATCAAAAATGAACAAAAGCTAAGGAAATGAACAACAGTAAGTACAATTGTCAACAAAAGTATGAAAAAAAATCATAAAAGCTAAAAGAAAAAAGATAAGACAAATCTGACCAAAATCGTTAGGAAAATGAACAAAAATGACAAATTAAATAAAATAAAATAATACATCAATTAAATGAAAACGTATAAAGCATTAACAAAATATTCAACAAAAAAAACAACAAAATAATCAAAATGAAAAAAAATTGTTAAGTAAATGTATCGATAAACTTAAAATAGTAAAATGAACAAAAGTAATGCAGAAACTAATCCACAAAAATAAAAACAATCACAAAAATAATCTGAGAAATGGAGTATTTAAAAGAACAAAAAACTGAAAAAAATCAACAAAATGTACAAAGTAATAAAAAAATTATAATAATGAACAAAACAGAATCAAATAATAACCAAATTGGTGTTAACATGTTGCCAGCTACAACATGTAACATATGTCATGTGATACATAATGGGTTTGAATATTTTTTGTGGTTCTAGACACTTAAGTCTATTCTCAAGTCTATTTCTATTAGTGTAGCGGCAATCATAATCACTGATTATCTCTAGGTGCTTCACGATTTGAGGTTGAGACCTCATGACTATACAGACAATTATTTGCATTCACAACTATGGCATACAATTAACCTAGTACATGTTTTTAGTTGTGGGAGGAACTATTTCTGTCCAAAAATGGCTTGTTAGGTTATGCAGGTATTAACATCAAATTTATTTTTTGTTCATTTTGTTTATAAAATTTTTCAATTTTTTTGATTTATTTTCAGTCTTAATTTACTTGATTATTTTGCTCATTGTATTGATTGTGCAGATTGTTCATTTTTAGATATTTGTGTGAATTTTGGTTCATTTCCCTGGTTAGTTGTGTGATTTTCTTTTTTGGTGGATTATTTTGCTTATTATTTTTGTTCATTTTCTCATTTCTAATAATTTTCTTGACTATTTTGTTCATTTTGTTGAAAATTTTGTTCATTTTTATTCATTTTGAGGTTATTTTTGTGAATTTTTGTTCATGGTGATTATTTTTACTCAGGTCTTAATCTTGTAAGATTTCTAATTTATTTCTTGCTTATCTTTGTTCTTTCTTTTAGTTTCTGTTGATTTTTTAAGCGTTATATTGTTATTCTTGTTTATTTTCTTCCAATCCAATTCAATCCAACTTTATTTATGAAGCACTTTAAACAAATTAAACTTGATTAATTTGTTCATATTGCAGACTAGTTTTTTCCTTATTTTTGTAGAACATTTTTTTCTTCTTTTTGTTGATTCAGTGCTTATTTTGCTCATTTTGATTTATTCTTAGGTGTTACTCCCATCAAAGCCACAGGAGCCAGTGGGGAGGAGCTAAAGAGCCACACGAGGCTCTGGAGCTGCAGATCGCAGACCTTGATTTAAAAAAAATGCTAATTTGTTGATTTTTATCTGTTTTATCACCAGTACTGATGTGAGTCCATTTGCAGTACAAACAATATAGTTCAGTGTTTAGTGTCACTTTTATGGGCCCTTGTGTTTCTGTCTCACCCGTCACAGTCGTACAGGTAGCAGCAGTAGCATGTGTTGCTCCTCATTTTCAGCTTGCACGATTTGTTCGATGTACGGCACGTCACCTGCAGATCCAAAAGTTTGAAGTGTACGAGCAGTTTCCAGAGCTTTAATCATTTGCAAAGTTACAACTTACAACGTAATAAACACAAATTTGGCCTATACCACGTGCACATGATCATGTTATTTACACATATGGTGAACCAATGGCCAGACAAAGAGTGTGTGGGACAATATACAGTAGTACATGGTGCCGTGTTAATTTTAATGTCTCGCTAACTGATTAAACACACAGTACATTTTTAATCTTTTGATTCATTTCATACCACTATGCATGAGTAAAATTACATTATAATATATTCCAAATGAATAAAAATACAATTCACAAAACATTCAGTAAAAGTAGCAAGAGTGAACAAAAAAGTCAGAAAAATCCAAGTAATCTTGCTATAAGCAACGAAACAACAAAACTATCAGTAAAATGTACAAAGCTAGCTGCAAATGTACCAAAAAAGAAACAAAATGAACAAATAACTGATTTAAAAAAAATTTGAACCTTTTGGCAGGTAGCTTATTTTAATTTTTTTCTCTGAACAATCCTGGAAACACATGATTTTTATGCTTAACCTGGATGCAGTGACAAAATCTCACCACCAGATGTCATTATATCCTAAAAAAGACTATAAGGCATCTTTATTCCAAACTCTGAGACACGTGAGATAAAATGATATTGTTATGTGTATTATCCAAAAAATAAACAATTCATGAAGAAATCATTTTAGATACAGTATTTGCGTAATAAAGACAAGGCAGATGTTAATTAATGTATAAACGTGTGAGACTGACCTCGTTGTAGAAGCTGTCGTAAGCATATCCTTGATCACTGAAATAAAAGTCACAGATGTCCTCCTGCACAGGCCTTATGTCCTGAGTGTGAGTGGGTTTAGGAACAAAAAAAGACAGGGAAAGGACTTGGTCAAATATAGAAGTCAGAATTATACATAAATAATTAATACACATTGTATAAGTGTTTCTTCATTCAGAGACTCTGCAGAAAACTCTGAGACAGGACCACAAAACCAACAGCATTAAACTTTACTAGGCTTCAAATAATGATGTGCATTGTCTAAAGCTCAAAGGCCCAATAAATATATTTTACTGTCCTGTAAATGGAAAATAATATAACTGCAAGGCAATGATAGTGCTGTTGATCGATGTCAGTGAGTGGCTGCCAGGTGCTGAGAGGTTCAAGGCTTTTTAACAAGCTCATTAAAGTTCATTCAGCTGACAAGAGAAACTGAGCTGGTCCTATCCAACCTCTGAAGATACATATTACATCTATTGGCATTTTCAGGCTGTGTCCTTCAATTACTTTTGCAGTTTGAGTTTGTCCTCTGAGGTTAAAGTTAGGTTAAAGGTGAAAGTGCATCTTTATTGGGTTTTGAGGCCTGTACAACATTCGTGGTGTAAAGTTAAAGCTGTGCAAATGGGAATTTGCTCAGTACAGCATGATCCCCATAACAATTTTATTTAGGAAGTTGACCACTGAAGTGATCAATGTAGGGGCAGCAACATTGTGGACACTCGATCAGTCAGTTGTGGTGAAGAAGGAGCGGAGCTGAAAGGTGAAGCTCTCAATTTACCGGTCGATTTACACTCCTACTCTCAAACTTCAGTCATGAGCTTTGGGTAATGACCAAAAGAATAAGATCCCTGATACAAGTGGCTGAAAAGAATTTCCCTTAGAGATAAGGTGAGAAGCTCGGCCATCTCAGATTAGCTCAGAGTAGAACTGCTACTCCTCCATATCAAGAGGAGCCAGTTGAATTTTCATGGGCATCTGATCTGGATGCCTCCTGGACAATTCCCGGTTAGGTGTTTCAGGCATGTCCAACTGAAAGGAGGCCCCAGGGCAGACCCAGGACATGCTGGAGGGACTGTGTCCCTTGGCTGGCTATTTTAGCATGAAAAGGATTTTATAATTTTAGCAAAATACTAAATGTTATAGGTTAGAAAATACCAGAGGTAAGGAACTCTCTTTAAAAACATGTGGAATAGGCTTGAGTGGACTTATAGCTCTTTAATGTTTTGGAATGTTTCGGATGTGGAAATACATTTCTAAAATGGGCCCAATTACCATATTTAAACCCAACAGTAGAAATTCTAACAGATGAAAATATGTCAAAACAAACTGCAATAATAAGAGAATGCTGCCAGGGATGTGCCTTATCTTCATGATTACAGTATTTACCTTAGCAATTGAACACTTTGCAATAGCTGTATGAAAACATACAGAAATGGCTGGTATAACAATTAGACATGTAGAGCACAGACTGTATGCAGATGATGTTGTTTTGATTTTGTTGCACCTTAGTAGATCTGTTCCTGTTCTATTAAAATGAATAACATGCTTAGTAGCATCTCAGGTCATGCAATAAATAATTCCAAGTCCTCCATCTTATTACTAAATGAAAAAGAGAGGCAACATCCAGCTAAAGAAGTATCTCATTTCAAAGTTGTTGATGAGTTTACAACTTGTATTGTCATTGGAAATTGTAAGTTTTGGCCTTGAAAACAACATTTCAACAGAATTAATTTTTTAACCCTTTCAAGACAAAACACACTGATTATCCAGCAGGCAGCATCAGACATTGTACTTTTACCTCTTAACCTTAGTGTTGCTCAAAGAATGTGTCTGCTCGTAGAATTCCAAATGCCTTTTTTTTTTTTTTTTTTTTTAGCAAACTCTCTTACAGTGTCTGGTACTCACAATGAATTCTGAAGCGATGATCCCGTCTGCCATGGCACAGAAGAATGCCATGATGACTCCGATACTGATGAATATGATGGAAGCGATGAGCTTGGAGACGGTGGATACAGACGAAGAGAGGAACAAACAAGGCAGAGTCAGTTATTTGGAAAAATGTAAAATATTATAGTTTCATTCTGTTGATCCCTAAAACACTGAACATGTCAAAATGACCTGCAGCAGTTTTTCAATTCGTTTTACTAAAATATTAAAGCCCTTGTTTTATGGCTTAAGCCAACAGCATTTATTTGTATGTGAATTAAATATATATCAGATTCAGATTTCTTTATTCATCACATACAGTTGTACAAGTACAACAGCAGTGAAGTAGCACTACGACGGTAGCTATTTTTCCTCAACCCCTGTAAGTACTGTAAACCCCCAGCAGAACTGACCTTTTTTTGCCAAGCGTAGTACAAACCACCTTTTTCACTGAGTAATGGTTTGAGTGTGTGAACTGAAGTTTAAAGTGAACATTTGCCCCATGTTCCCTTCAGAAAGGATTGGAGGCATCACTGGTAAAATCATCATGTCAAAATCAAAAGAAATAAGTTTAAACCTGTCAAGATGGGATTGTTGAAAGAATGACAATCCAACCACATTTTTCAGACTACAAAGTGTTCTAATACAAATAAATTGGTGATTGATTTAATAGTTTGCAAATTCACTGATGAATTGTTGCAGCTCTAGACCCAAATCTGATTACAATCACCATCCGACTATCACAGTTTTTGCCAAACTAAAACTAAATCCATTTTAACCACAGCATCAGAGTTTAATTTAAATAATCACATGTTTTGTCTGTCTATAAATCCACCGGAAATCATCAGTGAACTGTACACACACTTGGCATTTGGGTTGTTGTGTCCTAATTGGTTGGCTGCGACATTTGGTCTGCAGGACGGTAAAGGAAATGCTTGGCATCTTTCTCTGGCAATGCAGTGATGCTGTGTGGGTTTTATGGGCAAAGAGACAGTGTGCAGGAGAGACGGTCAACCAACAAGGTCATTTTAATTCTCCTGATCTGACTCATGCACACACACACACGCACGCACACACACACACACGCACACACCCCCCCCCCCCACACACACACACACACCCACATAACTGGGCATTCACACAATATATTACAAGTCTACAATCTGCGAAAAACTTTTCTTGTAGGACATTCTGTCATTGTTCTGTCTAAATTTTATTGTAACTTTTTATTGAAGGTTTCTAACACTTTTCAGACAGAAACATGAAACATCAACGTGCGACATGGTGATTGAACAGGGTAACGTGGGTAACGTGTCCATGTCGACACCCTTCAACACACCACCACGTGATCACCCAGACCCCAGCAGAACCAGCTGGCTGATCACAGATGTCTGATCGTAAATTTTACCGCTCTGGATCATTTACTGTCTGTTCAATCGTTCCTCCAGGACCAGACCTTTGTCAGAAACAAGACATCAAACACCCTTTTTTCCATGCATAAATTGAAATATAGGTTTAATACAATACCTGCCAAAAAAAAAATCCAAAATCTGCCTCATTCAGATGCACCTCAAAAAATGAGAATATCATATAACAATAGCACAAAATGAAAATAGTCTATTATCAATTTTGTGTGGTGAAATGGTCCTTCTCAGTGTTTTACTATTTTATTAATTTATTGCATTTTACTGCTGTACATTTTTAAGTGTGGTGCTCAGTGCGTACTTTAATCTGCAGCAGTACATCATACTCTACAAGAAGTCTTTGAATTGTAACAATAAGAATGTACCAAAATGTATCGATAAAAAGTCAACTTTTCATGAGCCCTGTTTTCAGATTTGTGACAATGGATTTTTCAGTGAGTCCGACAGGTTTTTAAAAAGTCTTTTTAGCTTTAACAGGATGGATTTAAAGACTTGTACACACTGTATCAATCTACATATATGGAGATGATGTGGAATTATCACTAGGGTTAAAAGACTGTGAAGAGTTCCTGAAGCTATCAGACAAATGTAGTGCAGTAAAGTACAACATCTGTCTCTGAGAAGTAATACAGTATAAACATAACTCAAGTAAAGTGGAAATTATCTTTAATTTAAGTATTTGTATGTTAATTGTATGTTCTGTGTTGTCATAATCTTTGTATTCTTTTTTATCATTTTTGTGATGTTGCAAAAGTGCTGTTGTGATGTATAAAGAATTTCAGATTTTATCTAATAATAAAGTATTGTCTTGTCACATCTCGTCATGTCTTGTCTTATTTTCACTGGTGCCAAAAAACATTACATTTTGCAGAAATGTAAATGACATACACTGGATATAAAAAGTCTACACACCCCTGTTCAAATGCCAGGTTTTTGTGATGTAAAAAATTGACACCAAATAAATTCTAAACTTTTTCCACCTTTAATGTGACCTATAACCTGTACAACGCAATTGAAAAACAAACTGAAACCTTTTAAGGGGAAA
>JAQQAE010014447.1:0-12387 GCA_029823295.1 Pseudamia nigra
AAAAAAAAAACATTTTCCAAAAGGGCACTCATGGCAAAAGGGCAGGTGCTTGAGCACCACCAGGGTCTATCTGTACACGTCCCTGGTGTCTCGATCCCGTTTCCTTCTCATCCTGCTCATTGGTCTTTTAACCCTCATGTAGTATTTGGGTCAAATTGATCCTTTGTCATATATGTGTAAAGAGAAAATGTGTCTCGTGGGGAAAAAAAAGGAACAAAATCATCACCAAAACAAATAAAATACTTAAAAATGAAAACAATGAACAAAATTGAAGAAGAAACAGTATGAAAATTATCTTAATACTGAACAAAAATAACCAAGAAAATGATCAAAATTATGCAGAAAATGAAAGAAAATAATCATCAATATCAACAAAACTGAACAAAAAGAAGCAAAACTATCCACGAAATGAAAGAAAGAGCAACAAGTTGAACAAAAATAACCGAGAAAATGAACAAATGTGAAAGAAAAATGAACAAATGTGAAGGAAAAATGAACAAACGTGAAGGAAAAATGAACAGTTGTCCTGCAAAACCAACAAAATAAGCAACATAATGAATAAAAAAAAAAAGCAAAAAGAAAATAATTTAGTAAACGAGCAAAAATGAATATGATGAAGAAACAGAGCAAAAAACGGTTAAAAAATAAATGAATAAAATAAACCATAAAAATAAATCACCTAAAAAATTTTTTAAAAAAAGCTGAAATGAATCTGTTCTGTGATATAAAAAGTTACTCACTACCTCAAGTACTTTTATTTATGAGTACTTCTACTTCCTGTTACTCCAGTACTGATTCTACTCCCTGGTGTTTCCACCACACAGCTTCTCTTCACACATATATGACAAAGGGTCAGTTTGACCCGGACACCGGAGGGTGAACACACGCACACACGCACACACACGCACACACACACACACACACACACACACACACACACACACACGCACACGGTCGAGCTCACCTCCTCTGAAGGCAACAGAACACGACGACGGCCAGGATGAAGACGACCATGGCGACGCCCGCCGTGATGCCGACGGCCTGCTCCTCGTCACCGGGGCTGTGGGAGTGGCCTGAGAACAGCATGCAGCGCGGCCCGCTGTACGACGGCGCACATCTACACACACACACACATCGGTGAGTTCAGTCCCGATAACACACCGTCCGTGAGGCCACAGTGGACGACGAGTCCGACTCACATGCAGGAGGGTTGGTCGCGGTCCTGCGGAAACATGCACACGCCGCCGTTGGCGCAGAACGTCGAGTGTTGGTCTCCGCATTCGGACCTGTGTGAGGACAGGACGCGAGGCTCCTCCGCGGCGTCCCCGCCATCCGCGGCGTCCCCGGTGTCCACGCCGCCTGAACAAACAAAGGGGACATGGTGAGAAACATGCAGCACAAAAGGTCTCGAACATATGAAAATGCACAAAAAAATCGCATGCATTTCCATAAAGTCATTTGGAGTGAATTAATTCATCCTCGTCTGGTGTTCGGGTAAAATTGACCCTTTGTCATATACCGTATTTTCCGGATTATACGTCGCGGTTTTTTGCATAGTCTGGCTAGGGGAGCGACAAATACGCTGGAGCGACTAATATATTAAGTATTTTGAGTATTGGTTGTTTGTCACACTGACAGCCACTAGAGGGCGCTATAGGCTTGTGTACCTTCATCTGCCGCATCTGTATTAGTGACAATTTAAAATGTAGATGGTAGAGTTAAGAATACATGTGTTATCATTTTCCCCAATGAACATATATTAAGCCTCGTGTGCCTTTATTTGCTAAATGATTCTTTTTCTGTACTTTTCCACTGAGACTTGATCTTTTCACACACACACTGTTTTGTCTCAACTATTGTAAGATGTGAACCCATGTCATGTGCATCTGCTTAATGTGTCCAGATAGAATCTGCATTGCTCTAACGTTGAATAATTCATGAAATACTGTAACGTGTGATGTGCGATTACGCCCTTTTTGTGTTTTAATAAAACATCTGAGCGAAGGAGGAAGCTTCGAAGAGAAACCGAGGGATTCCGAGCTTCTTCCCTTTGCAAAGAAACTGTTTGATTATACTGTGTCCGAGTCTTTTATTGGGTTCTAGGTCGATCGAGTTTGATGATAAACCTGACAGACATTACCGGTAAAAACCGCACCTGCCACCAGCTTAACAGCGAACGTGTCGGCGCCGTCACCTAGCCGGTAGCGGGAGGCGAGCCGCCAGCTCTCGCTTGTGGCGTTGGTGTCCACGCACTCGACGCACGCTCCCCGAACAAATGCGACCACAGTGACTTATACACGTTTTTTTCTTCTTCATTATGCATTTTTTGGCTCGTGTCACTAACATTCCAGAGCGACATGTAACCCGGAAAATACGGTATTTGTAAAGAGAAAATGTGTAGTGTGGGGAAAAAAAAAGGAACAAAATTGACACACAGAAAACTTAAAAATGAAAACAATTAACAACATTGAAGGAAAAAAAAAAGGATGAAAATGATCTTCATACTGAACAAAAATAACCAAGAAAATGAGCAAAATTATTCAGAAAACGACACAAAAAAATTATCAACATCAACAAAACTGCACAAAAACAAGCAAAACTATCCACGAAAAGAACGAACAACTTGAACAAAAATAACCAAGAAAATGAACAAATGTGAAGAAAAAAATGAACAAATGTGAAGGAAAAAAATGAACAAATGTGAAGGAAAAATGAACAAATGTGAAGGAAAAAAATGAACAAATGTGAAGGAAAAAATTAACAGATGAAGAAAAAAATGAACAAATGTGAAGAAAAAAATGAACAAATGCGAAGAAAAAAAATGAACAAATGCGAAGAAAAAAAATGAACAAATGCGAAGAAAAAAAATGAACAAATGCGAAGAAAAATGAACAAATGCGAAGGAATAAATGTGAATAAATGAAATGAGTACAGCTGTATATGTAGGTGTACATTCTAAACTGTACCTCTAACTCTTGTCTGATGTTCGGGTCAAATTGACCCTTTGTCATATATTTCTAAAAAAAAAAAAAAGTGTGTTGTGTGGGAAAAAAAAAGGAACAAAATCGTCACCAAAACAAACAAAATCCTCATAAATGAAAATAATGAACATTGAAGAAAAAAAGGATAATAATAATAATAAACAATAATAACCAAGAAAATGAGCAAAATTATTCAGAAAATAAAACAAAATAATCATCAATATCAACAAAACTCAACATAAAGACGCAAAACTATCAACGAAATGAATAAAGAACAACAAGTTGAACAAAAACAACCACGAGAAGCTGTGTGACGTCTATGACAAAGGGTCAATTTGACCCGAACACCACACGAGGGTCAGTGTGTGTCACGTGACGCTTCATTTCCACAAATAAGGCACAATTACGTCTGGTCGTCAGTTCAGAATCCTGACCTGGGATCAGAACGGGTGACCTTGTGACCCGGGGGTCAGTGGAGGTCGGCGCTGGAGTCGTCGCAGCGGGGTCAGATGTGCTCGGGAGGTTTTCCGTCAGCGCCGCACTCCGTCCCGTCGAGGAGAAGAGGAGCAGCGCCGCCGCCGCCACCACCACGACTGGGGTCGGAGGTCACAGGGGAGAGAGAGAAAACAAAAACAATGAACAACGCGGACGTTTGCAGCCGTTTGGTTCGGCGCGTGGTGAAGCTGAACGTACCCGTCTCCAGGCGAGCTGAGATCGCAGCCAACATGTTCCTGGTCTCCGGCTCCGAGTCCGAGTCCGCGCTGCCGCCGTCCAAACCCGCTTATAAAGCCCCGGGACGGTTCAAACCACCAATCGATGAGCCGCGTTGGCTGATGCTGCACGTGCGCAGGCAGGTGCTGCCGGTGTGTGTGTGTGTGTGTGTGTGTGTGTGTGTGTTCCGTGCATCCGTACAGAACCAGCCGGTCGCTGGCTCAAACCCCTCGCATGCCTCCACGCAAACCCCGGGCCACGCCGCTTGTGAAATTCTTACTATTACAGGAAGCGTTTTCCTCGACTTCCTCAACGTGCAACAGGTGGGACGAGTTCGGACACGTCGAGTTACTGAAGAATCGACGCTGCTGGAAAATACGCGACACGACGCTGAACCCGGTGGAGAAAAAAAAAATCCAGAAAAATAACACGATTCACGGACAAAGAGGAAACGAGCTGCGCAGTGTGTATGTCATGAACACAATGTTTACAATGACACACAAGACCAGGAACTGTACGGATTAATCATAAACTGTACAAATTAATCATAAACTGTATCACAGTCTGTATATATAACTGGACAATGTGGCTCCAATATGTCGTCCAGGAAGTGACGACCTGATTGACCTCAAAACGACCCTTCACTAACTAATGGATGACGTCACGATCACTTTGTCCAGTTATATATACAGACTATGATTAATATATACAGTCTACAATTAATATATACAGACTATGGTTTATATATACAGACTATGATTAATATATACAGACTGTGGTTTATATATACAGTCTATGAATAATATTAAAAGTCTATGATTAATATATACGGTCTATGGTTAATACATACAGACTGTGGTTTATACATACGGACTACGATTAAAATATACAGACTATGGTTTATATATACAGTCAATGAATATTTTTAAAAGTCTATGATTAATACATACAGACTATGATTAAAAAATACAGACTGTGATTAAAAAATACAGACTGTGATTAAAAAATACAGACCGTGATTAATATATACAGACTATGGTTTATATATACAGTCTGTGATAAATTTGTACAGACTATGATTAATAAAAACAGGAATAACACTGAAAGAGGTGTGTCTATATTTTTGACTGGTCGTGTGCACCCATTCATATTAAACTGTTTTCAAGCGTTTTTGAATTTGCACATTCAAGACACTTAATAATTTGAAGACATTTGATCCATCGGTTCAGTTCAATATATTGTAGGAGTCGTAGTAACTTATGATACGTACTTAAAAAAAAAAAAAAAAAAACCCCGAACGCTCCGATAAAAAGACAAACGTGAGGCTCGTCGACTCGTCGTTGACGACACGTTTGACCCGGTAAAACGGCCTCGACTCACAGGAAATAAGAAGCGAGTCACACTGATTGGGAGGAACCGGAACCGGTCCGGGTTCTCGGACCTTCTCTGGACCCTGTAATGAGCGTCTTCGTTATCCGTCCGTCTCAAATTAATTCCTCACTTACCATTTTACCGAGACGACGATAACGTCAGGTTTGCAGGTGTAACTGAGGTTTTACTACGGCTACGTTTAGCATTAGCTCGCCACCGTCCACCTGACGTTCACTCAGCTCCGCCCTCTTTTCCGTACGTTCCATAATGTTCGGTAAAACCTGAGCTTTCCCGCTGTACCTGCGGAGGGCGCCACACCTTCCTATTCCTTCCAACCCCGCAGGCCTGATTCTGGTCCCGAATCATAAAACAAATAAAGACAAAAGCTTAACATTGTCGTATTGGCACAGCATCAGGTTTAATTTTCATATTTCATTTGCAATAAACCCGGAATGTTCAAAAGCGAACACAACGTCTGTAGAAAAAATATCAATTTCTTAAAAAGTGAACTCTGAAATAAATAACTCAAATAAATCAATGAATAAATAAATTCACAATATAAATAATGGTCAAGTATGTTTCCCAGCAGGTGAGCTCATGAATATCACATACAGGTGTTTGTTGGATTTAGCCTCGTGTTGACGTCCATTTATTCTCTACGCACATGTGTCGCGTAACAAACGTTGTCAAACGCCGCTAGCATTTATACTCAATGTGTACTTTAAATTTACACTTCAGTGTGTGCTTTACGTTGGCGTGGATGTACACAATCCGTCCACTAGAGCAGGGGTCCCCAACCTTTTTTGCGCCACGGACCGGTTTAATGTCGGACAATATTTTCGCGGACCGGCCTTTAAAGTGCGGCGGATAAATGAGGCGCCTGTTTGCAGAACCCGATAAGCGCCACCGCGGCCAAAAAAATCGAGCTACGTACAGCACCGTATTCCTCAAAGCCTCCTCCACCACCTACGAGAGTCGTTATGGTCCCATGTTCTTGCTGTTTATTATTGTTTTTACTATTCGTGGCATTTTGAAAGTCGCTAAACTTTAACGCCGTTTTTTTGTTATTTCTGGCCCTTATCGGGTTCTGCAACTCGGCGCCTCAACAACAAAATAAAATGATACGACTGGCATAGAAACTGGTATTTTCTTAATGTAATAAGTAACGTGAATCTGCGGTGTTTGCAGCTTTATTAGCAGCGTCCTCGTGACATCGCGCCAACGTAATGACATGAGAAACGGCCTCCAAGCCCCGCCCTCTCTGTTCGTAACGGTTACACGTGCCTTCAACATAAGATCCACCACAAGAACAAATATAAAGTACATGATAAATGCAAGTCACCATGACGTTGAATCAGTGGGAGCCTGAGCTTGTTTCTCGGTAACCGGACGGTCCTGTCGGGGGGAAACGGGGGGCGACGACACCCGAAGTGTGCTACTTATGTCCAGTCGGCTCCGTAGTTTTGTTTTCTGTCACTGCAGAAAATCCCGCTTCACACTTCAAGGCTGGTCTTTTAACGCAGATGCTTGGTTCCAAGCGGCGAAGACGTTTTGAAGGCTTCGTTGCCGCATATTACGCAGAGCGGACTCTGCGCGTGGAAACGACGTGTTGTAATAAATCCGCATTTCCCGTCGGATCCTGGTTTTGTCTGTTAAATACGGCTTTGTTTGTCTTTGAAGTCATCGGCTCTTCTTCTGGCTCCTCATTGGCTCTTTTACCCAGCGCAAACAAACTTTCCAACGTTTGTTTTTCGTTCATTTTGCTAGTTTGAGGGTTTCAAGTTAGCGGTGATGTATTATGCTGCGAAGGTCGGTAAGACAATGAGGCCAAGAGAATCCGGTAATTTTTTCAAAATAAAACATTGTCCAGAATCAGATAATAAATAAAACGGAAGATTCTTTCTGTGCGGCCTGGTACCAATTGACCCACGGACCAGTACCGGTCTGCGGCCCGGGAGTTGGGGACCACTGCTCTAGTGTTTAGTTACATTACATTTATATCTGAAAAAACTAAGCAAAAAATGTTTTTAGTCATGAGTCAGTACGTGTCAAACATTTCATTTGTTCCCTCTAATAAATGATCTGGTTCATCTTTAACTTTTTGCTCCGTTATTAAGATTTTACAGCAAATAATCGGACATATCACTGCCGTGCTGGGGTTTGATTGACATGTTGCTATAGTAACTAGTGTCGCTGGTGGAGTCGGACATTCGTAGCTTGTATGTATTCAATATGTTCATAGTTTTACCATGGTTTGGTGAAGTTTTAGCGTCCGCAGGCTAACAGTTAGTTAGCTTCCCTACGCTGCGCTGGCACCGCCGCCGTTCGTACAAATATGGTCACATCCTGTTTTTGGCTCCATGATGATACTAATATATACGGTCTATGGCACAGACTGTCCTCAAAAAGTTGAGCCATTTCTGTTAATCTTTCGGTGTTTTATGTTGTGTTCTGTTCTTCTTCTATTCTTCCACCACATGAGCTGTACTGTGCTACAGCGCCCCCACAGTTTCTGGTGGCACTGCACCGTTTTCTACGTTGAGGACGGATCCGTAAGCCCCTCGAAAACGGACCAAACTTGTAACGTGACGTACGCTGAGCCCGGTCGGAGCAGCCCCCTCTGTACGAGGATGTGGACTTAACGTAGAGGATAAATGGACCTTTAAATGGACAGGTGTGTGTACTGTGTATACTGTGTGTACTGTGTGTACTGCACATCCGTCGTTCGCTGAATTTCTCGTCTTCACGCTGTGCGACTTCAGTGCATCAGCGCGTTCCTGGCGGCGGTCACAGTGTTCCTCATCAGCATGGCGACCGTCATCGGACCCACGCCGCCGGGGACGGGGGTGATGAACGCCGCCTTCTGCTTCACTCCTGCAACAAGTCCAAACACATGCATCATTTTTCACCGGAAGCTCGGTGTGGACACCGGTACCGCCACCGAAATCTTGCCGTGCGTCGGGGGAGCTGGGCACCGGTACCGCCACCGAAACCTCGGCGTGTGACGGGGGAGCTGGGAACCGGTACCGCCACCGAAACCTCGGCGTGCGTCGGGGGGGCTGGGCACCGGTACCGCCACCGAAACCGCGGCGTGCGTCGGGGGAGCTGGGCACCGGTACTGCCACCGAAACCTCGGAGTGCTCGGGGGGGGGCTGGGCACTGGTACCGTCACCGAAACCTCGGCGTGCGTTGGGGGGCTGGGCACCGGTACCACCACCGAAACCTTGGCTTTTGTAGAGTAAATGAAATTCGCAAAGAGAGAAATCCTTCATTTCATCTTCAGCTCATCTGTATGTTTTTATAGTTTCAGAACATAAACAAACAGCTGTTTCGTGCTGGGAATGAGTCCTTCGTTGTTTGTCTAATGTACATACATACATTTATGACACAATCCTGTACATTGATTTCTATAGAGAAAAAAAAAAAAAAACTGTTCACTCCCAAATTCTTTTCTAAATCATTCTTCTCTCTTTGTCTTGAGTCAGTGTGATCCAGAATCATGGGTCCTTTTTATTATTATTATGATTATTATTATTATTTCAAAGGGAGTCAATTTCCAAGTGTCCATATTTTTGTTTTGTGCTACATAAAGGACTAAAACAGAGGTGTCAGTGTCTCGGTCGTTCATTATTAGACCGACTCCAGTTCAGAAATAAAACAGGAAGTGGCGCAATACAAGAAAACGACACCTTCGTGTGGGCTCATCAACACCGTCGAATAACTTTCAGTGATTTGATGAATCGTTAAAATGCTGACGCTGGCGAGGCCTCGTCCACCTGCGCTGCTCTCCCGTGTGGGGTGCCACAGGGGTCTGTTTTAGGCTCCCGTTTGTTCACCATTTACATGTTGCCTCTCGGGCAAATCCTGCGTGAACACCACATTGATTTTCGTTGTCACGCAGGGGACCCTCCTGAAATCGGACACCTCTGACGTTTCACACCTGACGTCCTGCCGGACTGCGATAAAAGGACCGGATGGTAAAAAAAAAAAAAGTATATTGTTGAATGACGACCGCTGAGATTGTTGGCTAAAAGTCGGGGCTTTCCGTTCTCTGGCTGCTTCGATTCCTTCCAGACTGGACGACTGTAATGCACTTCATCTGGGCGTCAGGAAGTGGAACGTTCACCGACTGCGGTTCGTCTAAAACGCTGCCGCCAGGTTTTTAACACGCAACACAAGAAGTGATCGTATAACGCCAGGACGCGCTGCCTTTCACCGCCCACCTGTCCGTTTTAGAATTGATTTTAAGATTTTACTGCTTGTTTTTAAAGCACTTAACGGTCAGGTTCCAACATACTTTGGTGACCTACTGACCCCCCCGCGGGCCCAACCGCCACCCGAGGTCCGCCGCCCGAGGTCCTCCGTCCAAGGTCCTCCATCAGGACCCTGCTGCAGTTGCTAGCTCACGCCAACAGTGACAGGACGTAGCTGAATTTGTTTTGGGCATATCCGACGTCGCCATGGAGACCATTTCAAAACCAGTGACGTCAGTGCGTACAACTATAACCCTCGTAGTCGACGAGAGAACGGTTTCCTGACAGAACCGCCGGTCAATTCTCTGACGACAACTGATAATCCTCGTTAATCCTCGTGTTGTATGTGGGTCAAACTGACCCTTCGTCATATATTTGTAAAGAGAAAATGTGTCGTATGGAGGAAAAAAAAAGGAACAAAATCATCACCAAAACAAACAAAATGTCTAAAAACGAAGGAAATTGAAGGCATTGAAGGGGGAAAAAAAAGATGAAAATTATCTTCATACTGAACAAAAATAACCAAGAAAACGAGCAAAATTATTCAGAAAATGAAACAAAATAATCACCGATATCAACAGAACTGAACAAAAAGAAGCAAAACTATCCACGAAATGAACAAAGAACACGTTGAACAAAAATAACCAAGAACATGTACAAATGTGATGAAAAAATGTGAAGGAAAAATTCTGCAAAACCAACAAAATTAGCAACGAAATGAACCAAAAAAATGAGCAAAAACCAAAAACAAGTAATTGAGCAAAAATGAACAATATGATGAAGAAACAGAGCAAAAAAAAAGGCTAAAAAACAAATGAATAAAATAAACCAGAAATATCAACAAATCACCCAAAAAAAGCTGAAATGAATCTGTTCTGCGACATAAAGTTACTCACTACCTCAAGTACTTTTATTTCTGAGTACTTCTACTTCCTTTTACTCCAGTACTGATTGTGTTTCCAACCACACAGATTCTCTTCACACGTATATGACAAAGGGTCACTTTGACCCGAACACATTATTTCCTTAGGGGGCTGAGTTTATGACAAACAGCTGTGAACTGCCCCAGGTCTGGTATCGTTTAAACATATGCTGTGTTTTTTCCATCTTCTTACCAAGTCCGGGGCTACATATACGAGGAAGGTTTTGTGGAAGCCGTCACAGACGTTCGTATCGGTGCGACGTCTCTCTCTCTACGATGCTGTCGGTTCAAATAAAGCCTTTTTTGAATGTAACTAAAAGGCCGTGTTATCGGAGCGTTTTCTAGAAACATCTCCACGTGGAACGCTGCACCAGGATCCGGCGGAACCTCGGGTTACGAGTGCATCGGCCCGTCGTGTGTGCCAATACCAGAAGCTGCTAAGCTAGCAACCTACTAACAACAGTAGCCTCCACTGGCATCTGTAAACAGAGCAACCGCAGTCAGCCTTGACCGACACAATTAGCTTAGCCACTAAGCCACCTACACCGCTTTGGTTCGTCAACTCGAACGGTCCACAATGGGCTTCTACACACCCCGCCGACACACACGCAGTAATGCGAATCATACCTTCATCAAGAAGTGTTTAATTGTGACGAGGCGTGGAAGAAAACGCCACGGAGGACGTCCATCACTGCCCAGGAGAAGGTAAGGTGTCGTTTTTACAACTAATTTCATTCATTCCTTTTGAGATAATTAACATAACCTCCTTTTCAAATAATAATAATAATTAACATGCATGTACGGGTGTGTTTACATACCGTATATGGGAGTTTTCATGGGTCTTGGAACAGATTAACTGGTTTTACATGTATTCCTATGGGAAAACTTGTCCCACCTTACGAAATTTTCGCTTTTAACGAATGTGACGGCAGGACTGAGGTTCCACCGTACTACGCTATCCCCTTCATAAATAATCTACTTATTTTTTTTGTTTTTTTACGATATACCTTCAAAGTCCACGTCACCAATGAGCCGGAGTTTCCGAGTTTTGGGGTCCTGGACGCGGTTTATGCCCACGTCGATGACTGCTGCTCCCTCCTTCACCATATCTGCGGTGATCAACCTGGGGACACCTACGCACACAGTGGACATGTGGTTATTGTCAGAAATAATACCATGCCCCATGCATTTTACTTCCATAACGGTGTGAAAACAGCGCGGCAGCAAATCAGCCCACGCGTCCTTCGACACAACTAAACTGCTTTTTATGACGCCGAAAACATCTACCATGTTGCAAGATAGATTTCATCAAACTAGATTTAACCGCGACCAACAGAAACATGAAGATAAAAAGGAGGAAACCCGTGAAGGAGGCAAAAAAGTTACACAATCAATAAAGAAGGTTTTTCAATAGGTCCCATACCATGAAAATCCATCATTATTGGGTTTTGGGGGGTTTTATATACTCTGATGTAAAATATAAGCTGTGAACATTTGAACTTGCTCAGCGCTACTAGTCTGGAGAAGATATCCTCATAAGATGGACAGGAAACACCTTTTCTCATTTGGATTTTCACTATTTGTGGCATTGCATAACCAATCACAGTACAGATTAAATGAATTAGTCCTGCCCCATGAGCCATTTAAAATGTGTTGGGGTCCTGGAAGACCAATCCTTGGTTGCAGAAGCTAGCCCTGGGGACGTGGAATGTCATCTCTCTAGTCGGGAAGGAACCTGAGCTGGTGCGCGAGGTGGAGCGATACTGGCTGGAAACAGTCGCGCTCGCCTTGATGCACAGTTTTGGCTCCGGAACCAGTGTCCTCGGAGGGGTTGGACCCTCTTCCACTCTGGACCAGGTGTGGGCATACTTATTGTTCCCCACCTCAGCGCCTGCACATTGGGGTTCACCCACGGGTCAACGACCAGGGCTGTTCAGTGAGGCTAATGTGGAAGTAACTTTAAGCTGTAATTCCACTGTTTGGCCACTGGGGAACCCATCGTCCGGCTCCAAGAAGCTTTTTTTCCCATAGATACATGATACTGATTCTATCTGAAAAAACTGAGCCAATAAATTTTTCATGGTTCATCATGGTCTCAAACGTTTTATTTGGATCCTCTAATAAGTAACATGATGATCCATCTTTAACT
>JAQQAE010014448.1:0-12386 GCA_029823295.1 Pseudamia nigra
TAAGGCGCAGTGTCATATTTGGACAAAATAGACGGCGTTTAGGTGCGCCTTATAGTGCGGAAAATACGGTACTTGATTATTTTGTAGATTTTCTTCTTTTTTTGGTCTTTTCTTGTCAACTTCTAGATTGTTTTGCTCATTTGCTGATTTAAAAAAAAATTTTTCTTTATTTTTCTTCTTTTTCATCTAATTGAATTCAGTTTTTTGATTGGTTTGTTGATTTTCCTTGTTATTCTGTAAAATTTTCCTCATTTTTGATTGTTTTGCTCATTTTATTTATTTTTCTTGTAATTTTGTTTATTTTGGTTCATTTTTTAAAAAAGCATTTTCTTGACTGGTTTATTTTGGTTCATTTCTCTTCTTGTTTCATCTAATTTCATTCATTGACTTGATTATTTTGTTAATTTTTATCCTTTTTTATTCCTTCCTCTGTAACCACTAGATTGTTTTGCTCACTTTGTTGATTTTTCATCTTATTTTTCTTCTTTTTGCATCTAATTTGGTTGATTTTCTTGATTGCTTTTCATTTGACTTCTTATTTCATTCATTTCCCCTTTTTTGTTCATTTTTTATTTGCTGATTATTTTCTTCATTTTGATTAAAAAAACCATCACTAATTTCTTGCAATTTTCTTTGCTTTTTGCATTATTTTATACTCCCTGTAAATGTAATGCCATCTTGTTACACCATGCGTGAAAGGGTTAAATGTCTTTGTCATGGTCAAAACATTTGTTAGAAGCTTGATAAATTAATTTCAGCTGCTTCAGGACATTTTTAATGATACCTGTAAATGTTTTCCCTCTGATTATCTGCTTTTAAAGATCCACATATAGCCACTATTAATGGTCCTCATGGGTTCTATAATTCTTGTGTAACTGCTTTTGTTTGGTTTCACTGTCTATATTGTTTTCATTTGTTTCTCTCCCTCCTGTTTTCCTTTTCCCCACACTGACATTATAAATGAAAATCTGTTCTTAATAATGTTTCGCCTGGTAAAACAGAGATTAAAAACAAACAACAAAAAAACGACAAGCTCTTTGTGTTCCAGGAGGTTTAAGTTTACTGTATTCTGTAGATGATTTAAACAATTTGTTGATTGAGAAAAATCATTTGCATTTTTATTTCTCTGGGGTTTGGGGGCTCTGAAAATAGTGCCACACACAGATGTTTTCCATTAACTTTGTGTGAAAACAAGCTGATTTGATTGCTGTGTTTTTGTCGGTGTCCTCAGATGCCCCCCTGGACCTGAAACAGGCCATTTGGATTTTTGGATCTTTGTGATGTCACTGTTCTTAGCGCATCCTCCAGGATTCACCAAACCCACCAGGATCACCAGAGCCATGTGGACATCCTGGCATCATGCGCTGGGGAGTTTACATGATGGCATCCATTGCACAGACAGGAATGGCCATTTGACAGCAGGCTGAAAACCAAGAGGCTCGATACATACTGTAGACTGAAGAATCAATGTTGTATTTTGAGCTGAAATTTACAATACATATTCCAGTGACAATTTTTAGAACATGGCTGATTCACCTGATGCACTAACATATACATTCTGGGGCCATGTAAGATTTAACTTATATTAATTTGTTTAAAAGAGGTATAATGTCTCCTTTAAACTGCATCATCCATGTGGTGACTATGGGAAAACATAAACGCAATCTGCTGCAGTGAAATAATACCTTTGAACAGCTGCATCCACCGGACAGTCAAGGTAGGCTGCAGTTTGAGCCAAGTCATGAAGGAAATGACGATGAAAGAAACAGATAAATCTTGATGCAGTTCTATTGCCATAATAACATAAGTTTACAATAAAGCAGCGTACCTGCTTTGTGTGTCCAGAGACCTTTGAGATTTTCTCGCTTGCCTTCATGTTCTGCCATTTCTCTACTGCCTGAAGATCTAATAAAAAGACAAAAAATGATATTAATGCAAGCTAGTATTAATTACAGTACTTAGACTGGATGGCAAGGTCCACACCTCAATTTCCTGTCTCTTCCTCTAATAAGGGGTGCCTAAGTTCATGCAGTTGAGAGTATATGCACAGTCCGCATATTTCCAATGCCTTTCTGCTCCTGCAAATCGTTTACCCAGGACTCACACACAAAACAGATTTCAACATCACCGTCTTTGCCAGACCTAAGAGGTCAGCAGTGGACACATGACTCCTCTGGGTGTCCCAGTCCACCTGTAATATCAAACACCGCTGCATGCCCTGGGTCTGACGCTGAGTGAGATATCAGTCCCATCTCTCCTTCCGCCACGGTCAGTTTCATGGCCTTAAATCATTTCCTGGCTGAAATGAGTGCTCGGTGTTTCAGCAGGATCAGCTGCACCTGCGGACCCATGTATGTGTGACAAAAGATGACCACACAAATCTGTGGCACCGATCAAATTCTGCGTTTACATGGGTCTCTGTGCTGTTGCATAGATTACCTGGAGGCATTTCATTTCGGATATATAAGCCCCTTCAGACCTCAGTGAAAATACAATAAAACACATGAGGGAAGGGGAATGTGGGTTGAGTGTTAGTGAGTAAATGCAGATGGTATGATGTGAGTTGTGTGTATGTGCATATATGCTTTAGTGTCAGTGTGTGTTGCTCATTTCTAATGTACTGTTCTGATCTGAAGTTGCTCACCACAGGGGGGACTGCAAACAGGTGAGGACGTGTTACATAACAGCTCATAACACACAAAAAACAATAATTTCTGCTAATGAATAAGTATTTTATAGTGTGAAGAATAGCGTGCGTGTGTGCGCGTGTGTGTGTGTGTGCTCACTGGCTCATAATGTTGTGGCGCCAGTGTCAACATGTGCTTTGTAAGCAAGTGTTGAATTTGGAAACAGCATTGTTACTTTCAGCAGGGATTTGATTATGATGTGGTGTTGTCGTTATGAATGAGGAGAGAAACTGTGTAAAAGCCAGTTAAAGCTTTATATCACTCTTCCATATGCGTCTTATTAAAGTCTTGTTTTATATTTTGCGGTTTTGTGGGGAAGAAAGGCTCGGCTGAATCGACTCCTCAGCTTGTTTTTAATGGAGTGTTGCTGGCTCACATGTCAATTAAAACAGATTTGAGGCTGTTACATTTTCGGTTAGATGATCAGGAACTGTTCTGGCTGAGGAGGACTGATACTGGCTGGCATGTGATGTGCTACACAAGATCACCGCCTGATGCCAGAATGGTCACTCAATAATTTTCTGACGCCTCCGAGTTTGTCTGAATCCACTGAAACAAGATGTGTAACCAAGAAACATGACTGTCACACTGTAATTATAGTAGTAATACAGCTGTGTTGCATTTGTCTCATATCTGTTGCTATTTGGATTGAGTTTATGTTCGAAGCTGAGTGATAAAAATCTTTTTCATTATTATGTAATCACTACTTCTAAAACATCTGGACCACACTAACATTGAAAATAAACTTTCAAAGTGAGAAAAAAACCATGTGCACAAAGTTAAGAAAGCAGAGATTACAAAAAATTACAGAGAAAAGATTGAAACAACAGCATTAGAAGGAAATGAAACAATACTTTTACCGTGGCCTTGGTTCGATGGTGAATGATCATAGGAGAAACTGACATTTTGGTACAAAATGTAATGACTTCGTTGTTTTATCCTATGACATTTTCTTATGAGAGCTCACAGACCCTGACAATTGGCAAGTACAAGTATTAGTTTCATCTGCACAAGTGAACGTTGGCAGAAACTTTGAATAAATCCCATCAGGCCCTTTGTGGGAAGTTGTGTTCATGGCAGGCAGATTGACATATAAACGGACAAACCAAAAACAGCATCTCCAGCCACTGCTGCTACCAATGCACAGCATAAATACAGCCCTCATAAATAAAATCCCTCATTACAGATATTAATGTGGATGCTGCATGATGATGTACAGTATGAATGTATTTAATTATTTTATTAAAGGCTTTTTATAATTACTTTAAAAATGATTAGCGTTATGGTGATCATCAAACAGAAATCTTTTTAAAATATGGACACCTGGACTTTTTTCTACAGAGCCACTGTAATATGTGCATATGTGGGCTTGAAAATGAAATAATCAAAAGTTCCTGTCAACTTTCCATTGAAGCACATTATTCTTAAATTGTTGAACTATTTATTAGGGCAGTGAATGCCTCACCACTCACCATGCTTAACTCAGTGTCTCTGGGCTCTTCTTATACGCTGTCATGTTACTGACCTGTTGCCACTAAACCACGTTAACTGTGGGATGTTCCTTCTGTCTTTTCTTCCTGCTGACCACATTTTCTGAATTGAGTTGCTGGCATCAAATTCAAAATGGGCATATTATTTTCAAACAGAAAAAAAGGAATTTGCAGTTTCACCATCTGATATGTTGACAGTGGAAGAAGTCATAATATTTGAACAAGCAAACTGTAGCTGAAGGAAATTATGACAGCCGCTTTTGTCCATCTTCTGGTGTTTTCTTAAAGGAATGATTCATCTTGAAAATAAAATCCCAAATTTTATATAATATTTGTATTGTCATGTGATGGAATAATGGCTACCAGGTGTAATCCATCTGTCGTCATTGAAAACCATAATTCCCTACAGAGTAATGATGTTTTAAACCTTTCCTCACTCCTCTGCTTTAACAGTGCCTAAAGAGTGCTTTTCCTTTGTTTTTATTGAAACCACAGAAAAGTTGCCGTGCTGACAGCGAGGACACAGTCCCGGCAGTTGCGTAGGAATGACGTTGTGGTCTCTCTCCGCTTGGCTGCGCTCGTGATGCTTCTATTGACCAGCCAGGAGCTGATCAAAATGAAGTGCTTCCTGAGCTGATCTGACATGCAGTGAGTAAACCGAAATTCATCTTTGAGCCCATATGGCGGAGAGCTTCAAAGACCTGTGTTTGAAGTCTGCCATGACAAGTCCAGAAGCTCATAAGCCCTAAAGGGGCCGTTGGTTCACGTAGAGAAGAAGAACACAGCGCGTATAGTATAGAAGCACTGTATAAATCTTGGCTGCATTGCTCACTCAATGCTTTCATGTTGCAATAAATGAGCTGTGTGACCTTGGCAACACTCCCATGCTAATGTCATAACACTGTTACAAATATGCCCTGAATGGTTGAGCAGAGAACAAAAAGTTAAAAATAAAAAGGCCTTATTATTGTCAAAGTACTGTAAATATGAAATCCTTGCTTCAAGAAATAGAATATGTTATTAGAGAACACAGACCTTCATTACACCTTGGACAAAAATATCCTGGGCTGTCAGACACTATGAATGTCAAACACTGCTTGACAGTTTGACCTACATCACGGCAGAAACAAATCCGTCAAACAGTGTGATATAAAGTTGTAGTTCCTCAAGGTAATGATCCAAAAACAATCACACATTCCTGCAGTGATGATCGCACCATCATAACACATGACTATTACTAACACTTCCAGCTCGTGTTTTCTGCCTCTTCCCTTCATCCAGTGATTGGACAATGGGATATTGTTATCAGTCTGCCTGCCTCAGGAAAGCTGTTTAATAAGGGGGTTGCTGGCGTCACCAAAACAGAGCGCGTTGGTAAGGAAATAAGACAGTAGTCATTAGAGTTTAGTGTGGTGTTTACATGCCTCGGGGCTCCTGAACGCAGCTTGAGTGAGGATTTCCCCGAGTGTCAGGCTGTAGAGAGCGATGAGAAGAAACTGGAGCTAAATACACACACATACACACTGCACCCACTGTGGTTGGCCGTAATCACCAGGCTGATACATCAACACATAATACACACAAAACCCTGCACTGACACACAAACCCACACTGAAAATGTGAGCTTTCATCTCATGCACAGCGCTCAGGCTGTTGTAGTCAGCAGATACAAGATCAGCTGCAGCGTTATGACCTTACTCAGCATCGCCTCAGGCTCTCCGCTACACAGAGACACAACACACATCTGGCACTGCAACACACTGACTGACAACGTCTTGATTTTGAACAGGCAGGCATGTAAGAGGCGTGTGTGTATGCTAGTGCATGTGTAGGTCCAGAAGGTGCTCACTCTTACAAAAGGGTGACAGAAGACTTGTTTTGATAATTGACAGGCAGCTTATATGAAATGACAGCTGATGAGCAGACTGATGTTGCTTCAGGTGGCTTGAAAGAGCTGTATCTCCATACACGTGTGTAGAATTTATAATGTACATAGGGTAGTGAATTGTAAATAAATAGCAAATCTTGGCTCTATCTGCATCACTGGAGCTTATTTCAACATGGCTATTTGTCATGAGGAATATGGTTGGGACCAGACAACTGGTACCATTTGATGACTGATATGAAGTTGTCCAGCTTAGAAGTGTACAATTATTTGCAAGGCAGTTGCGAGGACAACATCAGATTATGTAATTGCAATTTAAAGATCCAGATTTAGGAGGTCTTAGGGTGATGTAAATTAATGTAAATTTAAAAAGCCTTAGTCCATCCCTCCTACTTAAACACATGAGAGGCAACTTTCAGGTGTCTGAACTATACTGTGATGTTTGAGTGACACAGGCAGTTTCTACTTTCTACTTGTTACATTTTCAAAACTTGTCTTGTTTCTTTGTTTTTAAAAGATTCAAGTGGGATTATCAATCTTTTTTTTTTTTTTTTTACTTTGGATCAATGCACATCATCCCAATAGCAGGATACCATGCTCCCTTGGTCCGTATTGTAAGGCATACAACACATAACATGTACTGATGTAAAAGATGTGGAGAGGTGACCACAGGACAAGGTGCACTAATACCAACCATGGTGGTATGAAATTCAGTTAAATTTGCACAGAAATAGTCACTTCCTTTAAACTCATAATTATTATTCAGAATAGTCAGTATTTCTATCTGCACTTGTACTGGGGCACCTCAGCGGCTCACCTGGTAGCACGGGCCCACATGGCTCAGGTCCACTGCAGTGCTGGGGTCCAAATTTGCATGAGTGCCACTGTTTCCCACATAAGTACTGTAGCATGTCCATTACCAAGAGCAAAAGCCCTGTGATAATAACAATAATGCCAGACAGACTCAGAAGTTTATTTCACTATGAATAAAACCAAAAGGAAAATGAATGCCGTGCAAGTATTTGCATTACTTATTTCAGTTATCTTAGATAATGAGAGACAGATAATAAATCAGTTCCACTTCCACTGAAAAGCTGCAGGAGTCAGTCAGGGAATCAGAAATCAAACAACAACAACACTGGCACCAATCACATCTGATCAGTTCACATCAGGATGAGCAGTCCATTATAATATGAAATTCAATATATAAAATAAATCATTGCAGAGACGTGGCGTACAAGGACTTCATCAGCAAATATCCAATAAAATAAAGAACTGGGAAGTGATTTCATTCCACCTAAATATTACTGTTGTGAAGTTCAGTAATGTTTAGTAGAGTTTTGTTGCAGATACTCTCCATGCCTTACTCCTGCTTTGACCTCAGCAGGTAATATCGGAGATTTTTAAACCTATTCCTGACTTTGTATTTACATTATAGTATAAAGCTCATCTCAACTTTTCATTTTCAACAGATATCTGTGCAGTGATCATCCGCACTCATGTTACGTGTCTGGATGACGTGCGTGCATGCATCTGTGCATATTAAAATCAGCAGATCTGAAGTGATGCCTGTTCCTGCTGATAAGTTCACCTGCTCATATACTCTGTTAGTACAAGATCCATTATCTGTGTGAGAACCTCCACACACTCACACAGACACTCATGGGACCTATGAGTGTCCGTGCAGTATTCATTTAACGTAGAACAGAACAAACTAAAGGTGGAAGACGATATGTTTCTGTAGGTACAGAGGATAAAGAGGGACGACAGGACAAAAAAAGGGCAGAGCGAGCAGCAGATTAACAGGCAGTCATGATGGAAGGGCATCATGTGTTCCCTGATGAGCTTAAAGATATGGATATACCTTGTCCAGGCACAAACACCCAAGGTTTGATGGGAACGTTCTTAAGAGAGGTTATGTAACAGGGCCTCAACTCATGTATGCATTCTACCTCTGCATGGGCTCCAACACATTGTTTCTGTCTTCAGGCTTCTTTGATCAGAGGTCAATTCTTACAGATGGGGATCAGACTCCACATAATGACAGCTTTCAGGACGGTTACTACGTCAAACCCTTGTCCTAAAGGCACCTTTGGTGGTCTCTTGTGAAAAACAAGATTCATAGGAAAAGCAGATAATACTCATGCTGTAAACGTGAAACAAAATTGATACGTTTTGCCCAAAAAAGGACAATTGCTGAGTCATAAACACTGCTGAATGTGTGTTGAATGTTTTCATTCCTGATGCCCCACATCTGTTGGATCAGCACTTTGCCAAGCACATATCAAGTGTAATCTGACCGTTGGCAGATAGCTCAGTTCTGATGCATAACAAGCGATTTTTTTCTCAGATTACTGTTCTTCTCTCTGTAATTTTGGTCATTTAATCCACTTTTATCCGTCTTCCTAAACACATTTCGGCTGTATTGTACTGTAAATTCACATAATTCAACAGAGCTAAGCTGATGATTAAAGGCACTGTATATCATACATGCACACAAAGACAACCTAATCTTCATCTCATACCCACTCCTTCAATCAAAAACAGAACAAAGCAGACCACAGTGGGTGACAGGAAGGTGAGAAGCTACGACAGGTGATCGCTGTGGGACAGAGGTGAGAACATATACAGAATATAACCAGGTATCAACTCACTCCGCAAGCGGTGTTAGAATTTCAGATGTGCTTCAGGTGATTTTTGTTTTTATTCAGATTCAGATGTACAGTACAGTCTATGATTACTCCAGGGGCACAGTTTTGTAATATTCTGGACTAAAATGCATGGAAAGATTGAACTGCTTTGGAGGCCGATAGGTCGGCTGCGCAAGTCTGTGAACTGTCAACAAAATAAGGCATTAGCAGATGCTGAGTCTCTCTGTTAAGGTTTACTGCTGCTTCATCATGCCATTTGCAAAATCTAAAATTTAAAAAAGCCAGACAAAATATTAGTTAAAAATGAAATTACAATCAGAATTGGTGACAGTGGCAGATGTGAGGTAATCAGGTTATGTAAAACCTTTGCAGAAAACACAGCCCAATAAATCCTGAACCATAACATGAATAAAACCCCCTGTTAACTCACATAACAGCATACTGTTTTCTATCCCAGTGTTCATGATATAAGACAAATATCATTTGTTACTGTAGGTCTTAATTTGGAAGTGGACTCTTATATGCAGTACTTAAATGCAGTGTTAAGTTCCCATTTACTACTTATACATCGTGATTTATTTGCTGTGTGCATCCTGAGGTGAAGTTAATGTAGTCCTAAAGCGGTGACCACTCATCATGCCTATATAAGGACAGACTGCACTTCTGTAAAAGCCACAGCCGTGCTGGCAGGTTAATTGCATGTTATGATGAAGTTCTAAGTGCTTCTTTAGTGGTTGCCTTCTGAGAAATGGAATTCACCCCATCCTTTAAGATATTTTTACAACTTTAAATAATAACACTGGTTTTGCGCTCTAGTTTACCGGTACGGCTCTAATTAGGTCTAATCCAGACTCGGGCAGCAGGCTCTGTTCTAATTTTTTTTTTCCTTTTAAAACGAACCCCCCTTTTAAAGGCTGTGTTCCTGTGTGCCTGAGTATAGGTACAAGATGAACCATTGTTTTTTCAGCTTTAACACATTGCAGTGTATCGTATGATTTATGGCCTCATGGCCTTCAGCTCCAACACACACGCACAAACACACACATGTACACACACTATAAATATACAGTATATTCAACCCTTCACTGCCTGTGCTAACTACACTGCCTCATTTAAGAATAAGAACATAAGAACATCCATATTGATCAGACAGTGCTTTATGTAGCATAGTCTATAACCTTATGGTATTTAATTGATTACTTTATGGAAAGTTTTTACATGGATGTGTGCTCTACAAACCTTAATTTGACTGTTTTGGTCAAATAATACAGTTTCAGAGGTTTGAACTTGGGCCAATTTGGGAATTATTTAGAATGTCCTTGAGCAAGCAGAGCTGTGTAGCGTTGGGGTCAGAGGCAGCCCTTGGATGTGAGTCATTCATCACAATTATGGCATACAGTACGTGTGTGGTTTCTGTAATCTGCAAGACCATTAACACAAAACCTGTGTACAGTATAAAAACTGACTTATTAGAAAGTCATCCTGTTTCATGAAACAGCAAAGAGAGAATTAAAATATAAAAAAGACACTTGAGAAAGTTAGGAAAATATGTATATTCTGAGTGACCAAAGATTGCACTGCATTCTGAGTTAAGGTTATACTGTATTTTAAAAGTAAGGGACTTCTAGTGGTGATAGAATTATTGCCACCTTGTAACAATAACATTGAGGGGGACAAACAAAAAAAAGAGGCAGCGAAGTGGTTACACCAGCTCAACAAAATCCTAGAAGTATCACACAGGAGTTCAAATCCTGCTTTGTGCATTTAGTGTTTTATTTTTTATGTTTTTGTGTATTTTCCCTCTCCTGCCTGACCCCCCTGCCCTCAAAAAAATAGCTCATTGGATGAACTCGATTAAATTGTGTGCAGGTTTTCCAACCAATATATATATGTTGCCCCGACCCAACCTAATGTCATCCAGGGAGCATGATTGAATTGAGTTCGTCCAACTCATTTTTTTCAAATGCAGCTTATTTAAAATATTTCTCCTCAGTAAATGCAACTGTATTTTGTCTCTTCAACTCAGATTAATGCAATTATGTGAACATAAACAAAATTATTTTCAATTCAATTCCACTTTGAGCAACGAGACATGAGACAAGGCCTGCTTAAAATGCTTTTATTTCTTAACTTGCAAGAAAGGTCAAAACTGAACATTAACATGCCTGGTTTACTTTAAGGCTAACAAATGAAGACAGAACTGAGGAGGAAATGAAAACAGCAAAAACTGAATATGTATAATTCAGTTTACAATTTTGGTACCAAGAAAACATCAAGATAGAAATGATCAAGATTAAGACAGTAACATGGTTCAACACATTGAATTAACACATTAGGACAATACGTAGGTGAACAACTTTAGCAATATATTAACTTTTGTTTCATTTATACGAAACTAAAGAGGGGCATTAAAGTGTCCTGGATGTAGTACTTGGGTTACAAATCTGTTCTTGCTGAAAAGATTCTTGCTTTCTTGTAGGGCACAGGTGTCAAACTCATGCCATGGAGGCCGACGCCCTGCAAGTTTTCTCTCCAACCAGTCACTGAAGCAGATGATTTCACTGATCAGCACGCCTTCAAATTGAGGGGAGAAGCTACTCGGTAAAATCACCTGCTTTAGTGACTGGTTGGCGAGAAAACCTGCAGGGACTTATAAATAATAAAGGGGTCACTCAGTGCTTTGGTGAGTGGTTTGGCATTCTTCACTTCCTGGCTTTTACAGCCAGCAAATCTCAACTCAACTGGACAAATGATACATTTTTTAGACCTGCACACTAAATGGAAAAATGCAAATCATCATGAATTATGAATACACACACCAAGAAATCAATTTTTTAACATGAATAATTCACACCAAAACCTCTGTTTTCCTTGAATATCTCTGAATATCTTTAGCTTTTTCCATAAACTGGCAATGACACTTAACAATGAGTGTTGACTTGTGTAAATGTCCAGTCAGATGACAAGGATGACACATGTCAGCTGACACTTAAGAACCTGAGAATAGTTGAAAGCAGAATCAATCTCAACAGTTTTAGATGGGCCAAGTGGCCAAGCTCATAGAATGTTCCAGTGTTAAATCCCATCATACTTCAATTTGTCAGAAAGGAGTCTCTCCACAGCTGCATTATCATCCATGCATTATCTTAATAGAGGGAAAAGTTCACTAAATTGCAGTTGCTGTAAGTTGCCTTTGTGCAACATATAATTCATCTGAAATGTTAGAAGAAGGGAATCTTTGATGAGGTGGTCACCTCCTATGCAAACAACTTGATTTTCAGCTGCTGGATCTTTGTGTTCAGCTCGTGTCCATCCAGATTCATTATGACCTTCTGGAAAAATTCAAAGGTGTACGTGTGAAAGCTTAGATCAAGGGCATAAATGAGCCCAAATAGCATGATGAAGCCCAGGATGACGCTGCCAATGTTGCTGACAACTTTAATCCCCATGGTTGTGGCTGGAATGTCTGTATCTGCTTTCACAAATCACAAATGAATTAATTTTATGCTACACTGACTGAATACAAATGTGTATTTTATAAAAGCATATTTTTAAAATAAAGTTAATGAAATATAAAGAAGGACCCAAGAAGAACAGTGAGGTTACAGGGAGCAGAGATAAAGAAGGTGGGGGATTTTAAGTACTTAGGCTCAACAGTCCAGAGCAATGGAGA
>JAQQAE010014449.1:0-12385 GCA_029823295.1 Pseudamia nigra
CCAGTCTCCCCTAAATGGAGAAAAGCAGGTGGTAATAACTTTTCCTTCGTTCAGGTCCTAAAGCTGCAAATTTTTCTCATATGTCTTGATTTAAAAACATTTAGGCACCTTTACAGTTTATGTACAGACTCCACATAGCCTATCATTTTGGTCATTTTCTTGCTCATTTTGCATTTTTTTTTCATAACCTTGCTCATCTTTTGTTGATCTTTTTCATTCGGTTGAGTTACAAGGATCACAGAGACTCAATTTACTTTTTATTCTATACTATCTTCGTAAAAATTGATAAATCAGTTTGCGTCGAATACTAGGGTTTGGGTCCAAAGAGGATCTCTCTATAGTCTCCATGAAGCAGTGTCTTAATGAGTTCCCAGTGGATCTCAGTCCTAAAGTTGCCATAGGAGCATCCCTCTCCATAACCCGTGCACCCCCTCCCCATCCTCCCACCCCCGCCCCCGCCCTCGCCCTGCCTGTTGAGACTCTTCGTCCTCATCATCAGTGTCAGAGTTGCAGCAGGTCAGTGTGAGATGACCTCTGCAATGTTTCCTCACACCTCGCCGTCCTCGGCGCCACTCCCCCCGCTCACGCCCCGCACCAGATGGGACGTGGAGATGCATGTTGAAGGCGTGCGCGCAGGGCTGCAGGCTGTTGCGCCGCCGGTGGGGCTGAAGGAATGAAATATTCATGGAGCCGAAAAAAATGAATGGACACCCCGGGATGGAGAGCGTGCCGATTTATTCAGCCAAGAGCAGGCCTCATTAAACTGCTGTTACCGAGGAGGGGCACGGGATTTTCTACTTCACTGAGACGCCCCCACCCCATTGTAACACACACACAAGTACAAAAAGAAAACACACACAGAGACTAGACGTTAAATTTGTTCAGGAGGTTATCATCACAGTGCTCTGTGATCTCCCACCGCACAGGTCTGTAGGTGCAGCTTCCAGGGGGCGGGCGACACGTCCACTGAGCACTCATACCTAATTAAAACCCATTCATGTTTTTTCTGCTTTACGAATCATATATGTTCATTTTCAAATTATTTTGTTGATGTTCTCCAATATTATTAATTTTGAGGTTTGTTTTTATTTTTGTTGTGTTCATTTCAGGTCATTTTATAGGCTATTTCTGTTGATTTTGCTAATGTTTTTTGATTTTTTTGGAAATTTTGGCTTACATTGTTTATTTTACTGATTGTTGTGTTCTTGTTTTTCAATTTTTGCTTTTTTTTTGTTTCTTCTCATGAATTTTCACATTTTTTTGTTTTACCAGATTTTTAAAATTCGTTTTTGTTAATTATCTTTAGCATTTTGTTCCTGCTGTGTTCAGAATTGTTGTTTTGTTGCTGTTTTGTCCATTTTTGTTCATGATATGGGATGTTACCACTAATTTTATAAATCTCAATTATTTTGGTTATTTTTGTTTATATGTTTGTTCATTTTATTGATTATTTTGTTCCTTTTTGTTCCTGTTTTGTTCAGTTTGGGTAATTTTGTTGTTTAATTTTTTGCTCTTTTGTTCATTTTCACAAATTTGATGATTTTCCACATTAATTTTGACACTTTTTTAGATCATTTTGGTCATTTTTGTTCATTTTGTGCTTATTTTGTCCATTTTCTTTCACATTTTTTCCTGCTAGGTTCAATTTTGTTTGTTTTGTGGCTGTTTTTTCACTTTGGGGTTTTTATTGTTATCCTTGATTATGTTGGACACTTTTGCCATACCATTGCTTATTTTATTCATTATGTTGATTATTTTGGGCATTTTGCTGATTTTGTTGTTGGTTTATTGCTGCTAATTTTCTTGATCATTTTGTTCATTTTCTTGATTATTTTGTTCATTTTCTTGATTACTTTTATGTTTACACATTTTTATTATTTTGCTAATTTCTTTGGCTTCATATCCTATTTTTAATGTATTTATTATCTTTGTTTTTTTTTGCTATGTTGTTCATTTTAGTACTTATTTTGTGAACTTTCTTGATTACGCTGATTCTTGTGTTTATTATTTTGTTCATTTTTTCTTCACTTTTTTGATTACTCTGTACGTATTTTGTCCATTTTGTAGACAATTTTGTCCTCTTTATATAAATGTATGTATATTTTCTTGGTCATTTTCTTCATTTGGTGCACTTTCTGCATTAATTCAATCAATTGTGCCATTACTTTGTTCATTTTTGTTACACTTCTGTCTTATTTTGATTATATTTGTTCATTTTTTAATTAATCCTTTCTCATTTTGTTTGCATTATTTGGTTTGCATTTCTTTAATCCCTTCATCAACAGTAAAGCCGCGAACTGATGTGTTTAACACACAAGATGAAGTGTGCTCTGGTGAAGTGTTCAGGGAGGAGGATCCAGAGATGCCTGACTAAATCTGCCCCCCTGCGTGTTCAAACAATCCCTCCACCCTTGGCTGGACCGGTTCTCCTCTTGTAATGGATGGTGTAATGAGTGATTAGCTCTTATGTCAGAGGGAAGTGTCAGTGTGAAAGCTGAGTTGTCACTGTGGGCAGCATATGGGAGACGTGGGGTCCGGGGCTTTGACAGAGGTGTGGAGTCGATGCGAGGTGCCAGGGGACACCAGCTGAGAGGCACAGGGGGCCACTGGACTCACTGAAATTTGTAGCCTACTTAATCTAACTCCATTTGGCCTCATTGGAAAATAAGACAGGAAACAAACTACTATAACGCATGTGTGACCGATTATTTACAAACCCTTATTCAAAAAACTTCAGCCCCATGGAAAATGTGAATTGAATTACAAAGCTGAGCTGAAGTTACAAACCCACAGTATTTTTCTCTTTTTCTCATATTGTAGCTGCACAAAATATCACAGGGGTTCCTAGATATTACAACTTTAGTGTGTAGCTGAAAAAGAATGACTATAACATGATTATCACTATTATAATAATCCTTCACATCTGGAGCTGAGGCAGACATTGATCACGTATTTGGATTGCACCCTATTAAGATTAAAGACTGTCTGAATAATAAAACTGAGCCTACAGAGTCACAAAGTCAGCAGAGCAAATTTAATGTCTTTAATACAGGTACAATGTAGTAGCAGTTTGTGAAATACAACAGTGATGACATATGATGAATATAAGCTGTGAAATACTTCCAGATGATGGTAAATTACCCAAAAACGCTTCTTCATATAACAACACATGGTAACAGTTAGATTCATGATGTCTCTGTGACTTTAGGCGAAAATCAAGTAAATCAAGTAAAGTGTAAATGCTAACTACCATTTAGTAAATGACACAGAAATACAGCAAATACTGAGACTGTCTTTGATTTCAGTATCAGGAACAGACATGGATGAAAACCTCACAGTGACACAGCAAAGAACAAAATAAAGAAAAGTTCAATGTTTTGATTTTTGTTGGTTTTGTTTTTGTTCATTTTTGAAGTATTTTCTCGATAGTTTGGTTTATTTTTGTTGGTTTTTTTTTCTACTTTTTTGCATCTAACTTTGTCCATTTACTTGATAATTTTGTTAATTTTTCTCTTTTGTTGTTCCTTTCTTGGCATCTTCTTAATTGTTATACTCATTTTTAAAAATTTTCCTCCTTGTGTTAATTATTTTTGTAAAATTTTTTCTTTTTGCATGTAATTTCCTTCATTTTCTTGATTTGTTTGTTCAATTTGCTCCTAATTTTGTTCATTTCTCTCCTGATTTTATTCACTTTTATTCATTTTTCTCACTATTTTGTACTGTTTGCTTTCTCTGTTTCACCTTGTTACTGATTATTTTGTTCATTTGATGTCAAAATATTCATTGACTTAATACTTTTTGCTTAGCTTTTTGCTTAGTTTTTGCTTGCATGCATGGTGTCCACTGCACCATGCATGGAAGGGGTAAATAACCTGTGATGCAAATAATCCGCAAAAGCTCATATTTTTGTCTTTGGTAGTTTTAACTCATTCCAAGCCTTAGCACTGACCCTGGACGGACTTTTTGGAACACCATGCAGGCTCAAAATCACAATGGGTGCATAATAGTTTTAAATAAAAGAACATGACCGACCATACCATAAAATATACTGTTTATATTGTCCAAAATGAAATGCAAGTCCATCTGGACGACTTTTGTTTCTTTTTTTTGGACAAAGGGCTGTATATGTGTAATGCTGTCCTGGTTTTATATGTAAGGATTCATAATTGCCCATAGACCACTTATCAGTTAGTGAGGCTCTGCTGTAGACAGGTGTGTCTCCACTCTTGCCTTCCACCTGTTCTTTTTATTATTCCACTGCAAATAATCCCAGAGAGATTGTTCACATTTTACTGTTTGCTTGATGACAAACCTGAACAGGACCAAGAATCAAGAGTCAGAGCCAAATAAGAAGGCACATAAGAGGTGGAAATGTTTTATTCTGATCGTAAATGAAGAGAAGGCAGTTTACAGTAATGAGGCTTTATATCTCTAACCATCAAACCAAATGCATATGTGAGTCAAGTGTCACATCCAAGGGTGCAGGATTGTTTTGAACATTAGGGGGGCATTTAATTAAGGAGTCTGTTATGAGGTTGACAAAAATGAGCAAAATAAGCAACAAAAATCAGCAAACTATGAGAGAAAATCAACAAAAATGAGCAAAACAAGCAAGAAAATCCACAGAAATTAGCAAGATAACAAAAATGAGCAAAATAATCAAGAAAATTCAAAAAATGACCAAAATAAGTAACAAAGATGAGCAAAATAAGCAATAAATTATTAAAAATGAGCACAATAAGCAACAAAATTGAGTGAATATGGAAGAAAATTCACAAAAATTAGCAAAATAAACAAAAAAATTAACAAATTGGCAGGATACACAAAAATGAGCAAAATAAGCAAGAAAAATTTTAAAGGAGCAAAATAAGCAACAAAAATGAGCAAAATATGGAAGAAAATTCACAAAAATGAGCAAAACAAGCAACAAAATTAACAAAAATTAGGAAAAATCAACAAAAATGTGGGAAATGATCAACAAAATGATTTTAAAAATGGGCAAATATGGAACAAAATAAATAAAATGAGTAAAATAAGCAACAAAACAAACAACAATGGGGAAGATAAGCAACAAAAATGAAGAAAATGAGGAAAAGAAAAAAGAAAATGAGCAAAATAAGCACCCAAATTAGCAAGAATTTAACAAAAATGTATATCCACGTTACATGTGCCCTTACATTTCAAAAATATTTAGTTATTTAAATGTAAAATGATGTTATGTGTAGACTAACAATGAATTTTTTTTGTAAAATTAAAATTAAAAAATCAAGAAAATTAACTCAATAACAGTGAGAACAGACCTTAACAAACAAATACATTGAGAAAATGGACAAAAATTTTTTTGTTTTAGTTCAAGAAAATGAACTAAAACAAAAAACATACATTAATGAGCAAAATAATGAGAAAATGGGCAAAAATATTAATAAAATGATCATGAAACTGAACAAAATAATCAAGGAAACAAGTATTAATTGACAAAATAGATACAAATGGAAGAAATAATCAAGAAAATGAGCCAAATAACCACTGATGAACAAAAGAAGAATAAAATGGACAAAGACAAACAATCAAGAAAATGAAGAAAAATCAAGTCACGAAAAAACAGTCATTGTTAATGCAAATTTGCATATTACCAGAAAACGTTTTTTATTAGGGGCTTATGCACATTACAATATTCCTCCTGAAACCTACACTTGCTTATAACATCAGAGTAAATGTTCCAAATGCATTTTCATGCATTTTAAATTTTAATGAATCACACCAGCCCAACTCCAAACACTGAACAACTCCATCAGATCATTTTCTTGTCTTCAAAGCTTTACATATAAGCCACGCTCTTAAATGATTAATACTTTGGGGCCTGCTGTGTGCGGATAATAACAAGGTCTGACTGAATTACAATGCACAATAGGAGGAGAAAAAGTGGAGCTTTGTGTAATTGTTGTTTGACAGGGTCAGAGGGGACGGTGCGATTGGCTGCTGCCTCCTGAAGCTGCAGGCCTGTCAGGGCTGAGGAGGGCTGGCACTGACGCCAAGGTGACTGAGGGGAGCCGCTATAAATGGCTGCGCAGCGCAAACGCTCCAGAAAGCGGAGTTTTCTGCGTGACCTTTTCCTGCAGAGCACCACCACAGGCCATTACAGCGATGACCGCCAAGGCTGAGCTTCCGAGCTGGTCGGAGTACCCAGAGGAGCTGAGTGCGCTGCAGCAGCGCAGCCTGGCTCAGACGCTCCACACGCAGATCAGTGGGATTAGCGGCATCAGCTCCAAGGCGTGGATTTCTTCGAACTCTCTCCGTGCGTTTTCCAGGAGGGATGCGCACGGCTCTGCAGACGCAGGCCTCCCACTGGACAAACTAGTGCCAATGAGTAAACTACCCGAGTGTGCGTCGGCTGCTGGGATGACAGAGTCAGACCCTGACAGAGCCCCAGAGGGGGCCAAGGCGAGCTACTTTGGCCCTCAGAGGCACAGACGCGTCGCAGCCAACGCCAGAGAGAGGAGAAGGATGCACGGCCTGAATAAAGCTTTTGACGAGCTGAGAAGTGTCATCCCCTCTCTGGAAAACGAGAAGAAACTTTCCAAATATGACACCCTCCAAATGGCGCAGATTTACATCACGGAGCTGTCCGAGCTCCTGGCCGGGGTTGTGCACCCCGACTGCATGGGTCCGCTTCCAGGATCCGCGGACAAGACATCCCGGAGGAGTCTGATCCACTCCCTGCGCCCTGCAGCCGCCGTCCAGGCCGGGAACCCGCTGACAGCAGACCAGAGAGACTCCTCCGCCTCTGTTGGACACTTTATTATACTTGGACCAACAGCTGAATTGGGGTCAAATAAATCAGCGACCTCGTGTAACAGCAGCGATGGAGAATCCTCTCATCTCAGCGACATGGAGGAAAGTCAGAGTGGAAGACAGTAACACAACACCTGAACGGATTTCCACTCGTTTATACCGCAGTGTTTATTATAGGGGGCGTCAGGGAAGCAAATATTACAGCTGGTAGAAATGTAATGAGATGATAGATCTGCATATAATCTCCAGTCGTAGCGTAGATGTTGCACTGCCAAAAACACAGGAACACAAAAAATGATGATCATGGATTAATGAAGGCCGTGAACAGCTCCCACAGGCCTTGTCTTGCACTTTAAACTGGGCCTAAAACATCACTAATGACACTCATTGGTGACAACTGTTTAAATGCCTCAGAATGATGATTTTGATATTTATGTACATGGTTTATTTTGTGATTATTCTGGTACAATAAAGATATACTTAAGACATGAATGTGTATTTTAAATTATTTTGTACCCGTCACCAGTCTGGACACACCTTCTCCTTTGATCATTTTGCTTTGTTTTTATTATTTTCATCAATGTACATTCATACTGCTGACATACAAACTGTGAAAGCATGTATGGAATTATGTAGTAAATTTTAAAAAAGTGTTCAACAGCCCAGAACATGGTTCATATTTCAGATTATCCAAAGTATCCATATTTAGCTTTGACAACAGCTTTGCACACACATGGCATTCTCTCACCAGATTCATAAGGTAACGGTTTTCAGTTCACAGGTGAGTTCATTTGTGCCCCCCCCCCCCCAAAAAAAAGTTTCAGAACCACTGCTTTAGGTCATCATTTGTCTTGTGTGGAGGAAGGGCGGGCACAGAGCCCAGTCCTATTAGTGCTACTACAACTACTGTACAAATCCATAAACAAGAAGCAGCCACTTAAGTTGAAATCTCAAAAACTTTGAATGTGTCCCCAAATGCAGTCGACAAAACCATTAAGCTCTATGATCAAACTGGTTCTCATGTGAACCATCCCAGGAAAGGAAGACGAAGAGCTATGTCTGCTGCAAAGGAAACTTACCAACTTCAGAGACTGGCAATTTACATCACCTCAGAAATGAGCGAAATGAGCAAAATAAGCAAGAAAATGAATAAAATAAGCAACAAATGAACATAAAGGAGCAACAAGATGAATAAAATAAGTTATTGATTAACAAAATTGAACAGCAAAATGAAAAAATAAGCAATAAAATGAACAAAAATGAGCCATATAAGCAACAAAATAAAAAATAAGCAACAAAATGAGCAACAAAATGAAATGAACACAATGAATAAAATAACCTATAGATGAACAAACATTTGCAACAAGATGAATAAAATAAACAACAAATGAACATAAATGAGCAACACAGTGAACACTATAAGCATGATTTTGATGATTTTGGAGACCCCGTCGATGTTTTTCAGACTGACCATCATCTGTTAATGTAATGAAGTCGTTTGTCTTTACTTATATGTTTGTTGCCATAATACGGATTTGTACAGTAGTTGTAGTTGTACATAACTCTGAACTGCCTCTTGGATCTGATGAAAGAATGCAAAGACGTCATGGAGCTAAATGTGGCAATTTTGGACAATATAAAATATAACACATGTTCTGGGTTATTTAACATTTTATGTTTACTACATAATGCCATACATCTTGGGGGTGTGTCCAAACTTTTGACTGGTAGTGTATATTTCACACTATGCTTATCGCATGGCAGTATATTAAATTTAATTTTAGTTTCTCTATCATGAAGAAAACTCAAGCATGCGTGTCAAATATCATCTAAAACACAGCGTTTGTTCTCTGCAGGAAGCAAAACAGAGGATGTGCAAGAAAAACAACATCCCACTGACTGTTATAAGGAAACATAGCGACGTCCTGGTGTGTATCTGCTCATCACTATCCAAAAACACATATGACATTCTAGCAGCAGGTAACAGAACATTAAATAGTGCCATTAAAATTCAAAAAATAAAGTTGTTGAAAGGTTTTATTCATATTAGACGTGATAAGCATCTGCAGCTCCCCTCTGATGCATAACTGCAGAGGTGGGAATTTAAAAGAAAAAGATCAACTAATTATGCTTTATAACGATCCATCATAGTGAAAATAAGCCATTCTCTTCTGTCTGTTAAATAATAGCCTACTGAGAAGATGTGAGACTGCCTGTTCCAGAGGGAAGCGGTGGCTGGAACTTTGCCAGGTCTTTGGAAATGATTTCTGCAAGCTTGTGTTTAAAACTGCCGGGGGTCTCTGTGGGGGTACCATGGGTAGTGGAGCTGATGGCCTCTGTCTCCTTCATGGTATCTGAGTTACTCACTGGAGGCTGAAGCTGGAGTCTGAGTTTGGGCTGATGTTGGGAAACAGACTGGGGAGGAGGCAGGGGTGGGGAGAAGGGCTGCAGTAGTGTGCATAAGGGGGATTCGCGATGGTTCACACATGAATAGATGCACTGTGAATCTTCCACCTCAGGTTTAAACTGATCTTTCATCTTCAGTGGTGCAGCTCTTTGCAGGTTGTAATAAATTCTGTCCTCTATAGCATTATCCTCCTCCCCTGCCTCCGCAGACTGACACCTTTCATCTTCATCCTCACTCTCTGCTCCCACTGCCTCCCTGCTGTTAGTGAGATGAGCTCTGACCAGAGATGACCAATTGGACCTGTCAAGGTGGTTTACAGTGGAGTAGTGACACTCAGACTGGTCATCGGAGTCAGCAGAAACATCTGCAGGTCTGCAGGCCAGAGGAGCAGCCGGTCGATTTGTTGAGATTGGTGAAGGAAACAGACACTGTTCAGGTAATGAGCATCTGTGGACGTTGTTCTGCTGCACTGAGGGCTGCTTCTCGAAGCAGTGCCTGGACATAACCTGGACGATCTGAGGAGCTTGGCTGCACAGGAAGGTAAACAATCCTTCTCCTGACTCACAGCGTCGGCCTGCTTCAAAGCTGAATCCACCCTGGAATTAAATCATTCATGGACTTGTTAAAATATCGAAATGAGCCCAGCTGCACATCAGATTTGTTTGGAATGTACACTGTTGCCGATGAAGTTGAAGAATAATTTGTTTTTCTATACATATCAGTAATCACCTTTGGAAGAGATTGATTAATAAACAATATACGTACACTTTACATATCAAGAATAAATTACGTTGCCACAATCATTTCATGAGAAAAGATAAAAAATATTTTATTTTTATTTTCTTTATGGAGAAAATATTGTATTTATGCAAACGTTACCACTTGAACCGCCCAGTAGTTGGTTTACACAAACAACCTAAACAGCCCATTGAGTCAAATTAACATCATGTAGTCGACAAAAAACTCTGACCCTGTGTGTGTGCATCACGACTCTGTTCATTTGTTTTGGTTGATATGGGTTATCATTAAAGAAAAATTTAAAGACTCTAAATACACCAATCACTGCACGGTTGTCAGTACAAATTGTTATTAGTAATAATATTACTAAAAAAAAAAATCAATTGTTCGGTTCAAACATCACTCTCAGTGCAAAAGCAATGCATTGCTAAGCAGCGGTTATGCGTTTGTATCTGGGTTTACAGTACTGTGCACCTTGAGTTTGTTGCCTGGTCTTATCTTGTTATTGAGTTTATGATAACTATACACATAAGCAAAAATAAATATTATGTTAAAATCGATATGAGGGTAGAACTTGTCAATGTCCACCTTTGGTCTGTTACTTTTCTACCGCTGGAAACAAAGATACAGTAAATACAGTATGTGTGCAGTAGAAACACAAAATTCAGTACAAAATGGCTTCAACAGGTCAAAATCAATATTTAATGTATCATTCATTCCTGTGGCAAGAAGTAGAACAAACCATATTGCCATGTTCTGATCACTAGATTTCATATTTTCTGTTCTAAATAGTTCAAAACATATTAAGTGTGAAGAGAGGTAACAATGTTTATGTGTATTCTGGGTCTATTGTGGTTGAGAAATGCATGTTTATGGTCTTTATAATCTGATTGTCACGAAAATATGTAGATAAGAGTTATCAAAGAAATACTTTTATAGAGAAGAATCTGTAGAATATGTACGTTTAACATGAACCCAGACTCAACATTCTATCTAAAAGAAATGGGTGAAGAAATATGGCTTTAATGGAAATTTAAAATTAACAGCGTGTGACAATTTGATGTTAAAAATACAGTTAAATCAAAAACGGAAACGAAGCTTAAGACCAAAACATGAGATAGAACTGCAAATGGCCGGATTGTGGTTAGACCACGCTGAAAAGAGATAAGAAGCCATAAAATAAAATAAAATTTAAAAAACACAGTCTAAGAAGACATAACGACCTTTAAATCAGACATTTTAAATACGTGCTGATAAGTACGCAGCTGAAGTTATGCAACAAGAAACAGTTTGCATTAAATGGAAAATTAATGAGCATCATGTAACCAGCTACAAGTTAAAGTACAAAATGGGACATATAAGAAAAAGAGAAAAAGACAAGAAAAAGAAACAGAAAAATGAAGAGCAACATGAAAAATGCCCTTAGAGAGGACATAAAAGGGGGTGGATCGAGAAACATCGTGTAAGTTGTGACTCTCACAATGGATCAATTTTTAGATCATGTTGTACATGCTGAAGACGTAATGAGAAGAAAGAGAGAAATGCATAACAAAAACAGAGAAAGAAAGACAAACACTTGGAAGTGTTGGTGTCTGCAATAGCAGACGTATGTGTGGCGAAGAAACAGAGAAGTAACACAAGAGACCTGAACTAGATGGGTCATATTCCTAGGAACTGTAAATAGAAGAAGGGATTAATCCAGTGGTAGAAGGACTATTAAAAGTAGGAATAATACGAAAATGTCCAGATTCACCTTGTGACACTCCCACATTTCCTGTACAAATAAAAAAAAAAGAAAAAAAACCTCACCGTCCACATCTTGGAGGATGGTGCAGGACCTCAGGGCAGTGAATGAAGCAGTGTCCAGTGAACATCAAAGGTTCCAGACCCGCATACACTGCTCAATTAGTTATGATCAGAGGCAAAATACTTCGCAGTTATAGATTTGAGCAATGCATTTTGGTAAATACCAGTGGATGCTGACGGTTAACATTGGTTTGTGTTTGCTTGTGGTGGTAAAAACAAGAACCAATGTAATATAAATACAATTGCCTTGCTCAAATATTTATCTCAAACAGGAAATAAAGTGAGTAAAACAAAACTGCCACTCTGGAAAACTGAAGTCAAATATCTAGGATGGCTGGAAAGTACATGAAGATAGGAAATCAGCTATATACCAAAACCAGAAACTAAATGACAAATGATGTCTTTCCTAGGACTGTGTAATTACTGCAGACAGTGGATTGCCAATTATGCTGAAGTAGTGAGACCTTTACAGGTCCTCATATTTGGAAGTCCTATGATAATGAATAAGAAAATTATGTGGACAAAAGAAACTGAGCTTGCCTTTTGCAAGATAAAACAATGTATGACCAGCTCAGCGGTCTTGGCGCTCCCTGACTACAGCAAACCTTTTCAATGAAGTGTGGATTGTAAAAACGGATTCAT
>JAQQAE010014450.1:0-12385 GCA_029823295.1 Pseudamia nigra
ATCTATCTATCTATCTATCTATCTATCTATCTATCTATCTATCTATCTGTCTATCTATCTATCTATCTATCTATCTAAATAGATTAAATCAACAGGACAAAATTAGTTAAAAAATACGTCCATAAAAATGACAAACAATGAATAAAATAATCTGCAACATGCCAACCATCAATAAAATTAACCAAAAATGAACAGAAATTAGAATGCACTTTATTTATCCCAATGAACTAAATAGTGCAATAATTAGCAAAAATGAACCCCAAAATGTATTTTTTTTAATTAATATAGGGCAAGACTTTATAGAAAAATAACAAAGCTGAACAGAATAATGGAGATATTTGACAAAAAATGAACAAAATGAACAAAACAATTCAGAACATACAGTAAACAAAACAATCCAAAAATGAACAAAATAAATGGGAAAATTAACAAAAAAAATGAACAAAATAATCCAACAATAGTCAAAAACAAATGCTAACAGCAAATTTTGAATTTACAAAGTTTTTATGGGGGTGCCAAATGTACATTTTACTAATACTGATGAGGTTGAATACCCTCATCCTGCTGAAATCTCCACCTATAGCAGAAACACACATTAAACTGACTTGATATCAGACCTTTGCTTGAACCCTGCTGTCGTTGTCACCCTCACATACATCTGTGTGAACAGCTTGAAACAAATACAATATATTTGTAGGATTTTATTTACTTTGACCTTTAACCCTTTTTTGCATTCACTGGCCACTTCATTAAGTATACAACTCATTAACACAAAAATCTAATCAAATCACATGGCAGCAGTTCAGTGCATTTAGGTGTAGACACAGTCGAGACAACCTTAAACTGAGCATAAGAATGGGGAAGTAAGGTGAGTTAACCAGCTTTGAACATGGCACAGAATTGTTTCTAGGGTTTACGAAGAATAGTCTACAAAAAAGTCAGCAACAGTTCTCTGGATGAAAATAGTTTGTTGATGCCAGATTTCAGAGGAGAATGGCTTGAGCTTATGGTAAGGTGAGCATGCATTACAACCGAGTAATGCAGAAGAGCATCAGTGGACGTACGATACATCAAACCTTGAAGGGGATCTAGAACAGCGGCAGAAGACCACACGTGGTGACAGTTAAGAACAGGAAACTAAAGCTACAAGTCACATGGACTCAGCAAAAGAGAAGGCTGGAAAAATATTGCTTTGTCTAGAGCTGTTTTTGGGCAGAAATATCTGAACCCTTTATGAATTATGTGACATATGATGAAGCCTTTTCTTCATTATGTTTAATTTGTTGAGGTTTTTGTTCATTTTACTTATTATTTGTTATTTGTTTTTTTTGTTTAGAATTGAATTCATATTTTGGAGAATTTTTGTATTATTTTTGAAATGTCTAAAAATATTCGGTTTTGTGTGACTTTTTTGTATTATCATTTGCTTATTTTCCCTCTGTTTTGTTTTTGTTCCTTTATGTGGGTATTTTATTTTTTTCTTGGTATTTTTTATTCATTTTGTTAATTTGTTTTTTTCATTTCTGTTCATTTTTCCATTCAATTACTTTAGAATTGTAGTCATTTCTGTACATTTTTGTCAATTTCTTTTCATGATTTCATTCATTGTTTTGATTATTTTCTTCAGTTTTGCCTAAAACCTGTTCATTTGAGTTCCTTTTTGATGTCTTTGCTAATGTACTGTGTATTTTATCATTTATTTTATTATTGTTTTGTACATTTTATTTATTCTAATGTTTAATCTTATATATATTCCTTATTAATGTGCTGATTTTGTGGAGTGTTATCTTCAGTTTTGTCTTAATTTTTGGTTGCTTGTTTGAATTGTTTTTCTTCTTTTTGTTGATTTTGTTCTTATTTTGTTAATTTCATTTTTTGAAATATGTTAGTTCCATCACTGAACAAATCCACAGGAGCCACTGGAAAGGGGCCAAAGAGCCACATGTGACCCCGGAGCCACAGGTTTCAGGCCCCAGGTCTAGTGAGTCTCCATTTCTGCTGAAACATTTGGATGTTATGGGAATGTTTGGCATAATCAACATGAATCCATTCATCCATTGATTCATACTATATTGATATCAACTCTTCAAGCTGGCTGGGATGGCACAATTTGGCACCTTTAGTCCTAACTGTGTATTGTTTAATTGACACAGCCTACATGGACTGTCTATGTCCATCCCTGTATGACCACAGTACTGTCTTATGATAGGAGGAGGTCCAAACCAGCACTAGCAAGGTGTACCTAATGAAATGGCCAGTGACTGTATTTCCTCAACTGTGATCCCAAAATCATGGAGGCTGAAAATCTACGAAGTTTTCTATCAGTCAGGGTTCATCCAATGTGCAGACACAGCATAGCTTTTCTGCCACCATTTGAGAAAGAGAGAGAAGAAAAGCAGGTGATGTAAGATTGACGACTTAAATACTTCATCAATCAATGCTGCAGCCAATGTGTTGTTTGGTGATTGGTGGAGAATTCAGGCAATCCATCTTTCCTACCAGCAACTGGCATTCAAGATTCTCCTCAGGTTCTCCATGTAATGCCTTTATTTCTTTATTTCCCGGGTTAACCTAGGCTGCATGTGTGTGTGTTTGTTTGTGTGTTAAAGTTCACTAACCCTTCACTGTCCCTGTGAAGTACATGCAGCTGCAACCTGTGCTATACACAAGGGAAAACATCGCACACCCAATGCACAAGAAATCTGACAGCTTTGCTATAATTACTGTAATTATATGTAAATGATATAATCAACTGGAAGTTTGGGTGTGGTTGTCTTTGGTTGCATTTGTTGGGAAATTGCAGAAATTGTCCAGAAGATGTGTTAATTTAACAGATTATTTTGTTTACTATGTTAATCATTTGTATTATCATTGTATTTCTTTGGCTGATAGTGAATATTTCACTCATTTTCATTATTATTTTTGTTTAATTTGTTCAATCTTGGTTCATTTTCTTGACAATATTGTCCATATGTTGCACATGTTGTTTTTTATTGTTCAATTAGCAAAAATGGCTTTCATACCAATAAATTAAAATGAAGAAAACAGATTCTGTTTTCATTTTTCTACATCATTTTACATTTATAGAGTAAATGCATTAATTGCTATAACATACCATTGATATTTTGATCTTTTTTTCATTTTATGCAATTTTTCTGTTGATTTTCTTAATTATTCTATGCATTCTTTGTTCATTTTGGTTTATTGTCTTGGTTGTTTTACTCATTTTATAGATACTGTATTATGTTCATTTTTGTAAATTTCTCTTATTTCACTGATCTTTTTTTTTTGGTCTGAATTTGAACAGAAGTGGAAATGTGTATTATTTGTCCAACATATTTTCAGATTTACCAGCTTACAAAATCATTTGCATGTGTCAAATATGCATGGCGACCATTGAAAAACATGTGTCACAAGGCACTGCCAGCTGAGAGCCATCATCCTAGACTACTGATTTGTCCTATTTGTATTTTGTTTTTTTTTTCGTGATAAATGCAGAACACATCTAAAGATTTCAACTCATATGACATACACTACATGACTCATAAGGCTTCCAGACAAACAACAAAAAACAAATTTTTTTTCCAATAATTTGATAAGGCAGTGACATATTTACTGACTGGCATGCAGATCAAATTTCTGAAGGGTTATCCAAACAATTTGAGTTCATTCCAAAGCAAAACATGATGTGCATGTGCACACTAATCATTCATTCATAAATTAAGGTCAGTGCAAATACAGTATATGCTTCATTATGTTACATGATGTTTTCAGTAGTAGCTGCATCATGTAGAATAACTCAAAACATTACAATTCCTCCTGTGCAAGCTGTTTTCTTTCTTTCCCTCATGTCACTGTGTCCACCTCCATGCAGTTATAGTAATACTGAAGCCCCTGGGTTTTGCTTAATTAAAATACATCCTTTTTGCAGTCCCCTCGGAGTCCATTGAAAGAATAACTATGCAACGGGGTTAGCTGTATTTAGCTCCTGGAGGAGTTATCCAGTGTTGTGTCAGGCACCCACTCACAGCTAAATCAACAAAACCAGCAAAAAGGCAAGGAGCGAGAGACAGAGAGAGAAAGAGAGAGAGAGAGCGAGGACAACATAAGAGAAGCAAGAAAAGGTTGGGGGGGGGGCTGATGGGGTGGGATCCCACATCGTGTAAACCCTTAGCTTTTCACACTGAGCAGCGTTTTCATGCTAAGCTCCGAGCTTGAACTGAAATCCTCTCACTTATCCTCAAATCCAAGATGAAATACTGTCAGATGTACTGTGATCCAGGGAATTTGGTGGAGACTGACAGGCAGGGCAGAGAGACATATGAGTGACTGATACTGAGAGGCACAGCTGTGAGAGTGTGTGTGTGTGGGGGGGGGGTGCACGTGTTTGGAGGAGGAGGAGCAGCAGGGAAGAGTGAGAGATACTGCGAGGGGAGGAGATTTAATACAATGATTTGTCAGAGGCAGGGTGAGTGACTCATGTCGATTTGATGGTCAGTAACCAAGGACACGGTGAAAAATAAAGCTCATAGATTAAATGGTACTGTCTTCAAATTTTATGTCAAAGACTTTACGTACATCATTTCATACTGATGTATTTATTGAACCCTAACTTTTTTTAAAATGAGTTAGCAGATGTAAGGTGCAGAATTTAGTATTTGGAGCCTCTCTTTTGGATTCTGTACATGGTTATTATGTGTAATTTTGGATCCCGTGTATGCTATGTTGTTGGATGTTTTATGTGGGGTGATATTTGAAGGGCGTGTATGTCCCTCATTTCTGGATAGCTCTAAGGCACAGGCAGGAAATAGAGTCCTGGCATTTTGTTTTGCATCAGTGCTCCTCTTTATTAGAGAGGAACAGAATCAGCATAGAATAATAATTGGAAAATTGTAAGCTTGCTTTCATTATAATTAGCAAGATCACAGGATGCAATAATCCAATTATTTTACTTAAAAGCAACTTTCCTCATCCCTCTGCAATGTGTTGCAGGATGTTTAACCTCAACCCACATGGACACAGCGGCAAAATGGCAAACTCCCCGTCTCTGTCTGCTCCACTTTATCCTCCACTTACGTGTAAACACCAGCATGCCTGAGTGTGCTCAGACAGCTGTACATACACTGACATATGAACACCATTTAGCGCCACCATACACATGCATAAGCACACACGTACACACACCTCAACAACATACAAATAATTGAGTAAGATTTGCTGGTACATTAAGTTTAATGTGTTTGACATTCGGCAAGAGGAAATGGTAGGCATGAAGTGGAGTAGCTGCGCTTTGCCTTTCTTCAATCAGGGCACTGCAGGGCTTCATTTTACAACCCGACACAAACCGAGGCCCGTCAAAGCTAATTAGTGCTGTTGCAAATGGATGCAGGTCATGGTTCTCTGAGGATTGGCCTGCAGAAAGGTCACCAAAGGTCAAACCTCCAGTATGGAATGATATAAACAATCATCTATAGACCACAAACCAATCAATCCTTTTTAACACTATCCACTTCCTGGTTGGTTGCTCTCAGAGGTCAGGGGTCAATGTGCAAAAAGACAACTGAGCTGGTAGGTTTGGGGCCAGAAAACCACAGCTGATTGTCTATTCATATTTTTTTTTAGTAGTGAATATACAAAAAAATCTGAAAATTTTTGAATATTCAATTTATTAGGCCACCTGTCCTCTTTATGTCAATGACCATCCAGCATTGTGAAATGCTTTCAGCGCTGCTACCATTTTGAACAGGATTGAGGAATTTCAAATTCAATTCACATTTTTAGATCCAAATTTGAGTCAGTGCAGTGGACTTCTGTGGCAGGCCAGAAATTAGTCAAGCAATAAAAATCTTTCCTCTGTTCAGGATGCAAGTAAATAACTGTAATTTGGCATCTTAATCAAAAAGCAATAACATGCTTTACCATTTAATGTGCTTTTTGCATCACAGCAAATTCAAAGTACACATATAAATATATTTTAGACTTAAAAATGTAATTTGGATTAATGAGCTTGCGTATTCTGGTGAATTAACTACTATAAAAGCTTAAAAATGGTATTGAAAATTGCCAATACTGTTGATCTAGGGCAGCTGTAGCATTAACCATACATTGGGTGGTGATCTAATAAATAAAAAAATAAATTAATCAGCTGCTAAACTTAATTGTTGTATTGAGTATATAGAGTATACATGTTAATCCCTATACACTGAGTTAAATGCTTTTACTTATGTTTTTATAACTGACTCATTTATATTTTGGAAGAGCAGCACACATTTCCCATAAAAGGCACCACAATAATGTATAGACACTCCTTTTTCCGCCGTCTGTGTTTTTTGCACACTGAATAAAACTACCGGACCATCAGTATGAAGTTGTGCAATTAGCCGTGCAGACAGAAAGGACAGAAAGACTGAGAGAAAAGCTGAGAGGAGGGGGAGAAAGATGGAAACCAACGCTTGAGGAATTGAATTACCAGAGCCTTTTCTCATTATCATTTAGCCGTCTTTTATGGCCCACCAGTAAGAGATGATGTTCCCATGACCCCACACAATACACAGACATATTATTCAATCCTGCCTCGATGAAATTCCTGCAAATAAAACCTTTGTGCTGGGCAACAGCTAATTATTTGACAGATTGGCCCCCTTCTGGCTCAGGTTACAGTGTGGAGTGGCCATGTTTTAGTCCCCCACCACCCACTCACCCTCCCTCGCCTCCCCAACACACACTACTCACCCAGTTTCCCCAGTGCGGAGAGGGGCTACTTTGAGAAAATCCCAAAGGGCCTCATTCTTTTCAGGAGATTATATATTTCAGCCCCCCTCCTCCTCCTACCAACCATCTATCCATCCAAAATCAGGGAAGCGTGGTGTGTGTATATATATGTGTGTGTACAGGGGAGAAGGGGGGGGGTCTGTGTCAGTGACAGCAGTCATTTCATAGTTTAAAGGGTGTTCTCAAGCAGAAATATTTAATCTTCCCACGAAAATAAAGTTTGATGGAGGAAGAAGAGTGACTGAGGAAAAGAGGCAGCAATACAGGCAAGTATGTGTTACACTGCACTGTATTTATACGACTTTGAAGAATGGCTGCACCTTTACATCCAGTGTATTTTCGTGTAATACCAAATTAGAGAGTGGGAAACATTAACAGATTAAAGTTTTGGGTGGGCATGCCTTTGGCTTTGATTCAGTTCACTAATAACAAGAGTTTGTCATTAGTGTTCGGACATAGACCACCAAGATAAATGCCAACACATGTTTAAATTATCTGGAGAGTAATGGCATTTTCCTTAAGCCCTTTCCCTCCTATAATGATCCTTTGATGACTTGACTGTGCATACATATTGTATTATCAGCACACATTACTCTATTGTTTAGTTTGTAGTTATGTATAATTCAACAAGGTTTATTGTTAAAAGGTGTAAAGAGAAGTTAAACATTAAAAGCAAATGGAATATATGGGGAAATGTATATAAAACACCATTAACTGCAATTGAAATCAGTCTCTATATCATTATTATAAAATGGGCATACATGCTTTGAAAAGAAAGGGTTTATTTAACAATATTTTTATCATACCAAAATGAAAGCTGTAATTTACTGGCACAGTGTTTGTGAAACTACAACACTTTTACCTGGAACAAGACACTGCTGCTGTTTTAAGTCACTTCTGCTGCAACAATTCACCATAAGTGTTTTTTTTAATAAGAAATTGATATCCTATCATGAAACAAGTGGAAAAAGAAGTCATATTTTGATTTAAAGTAAATATACAAGACAATGACACGAGCTATTTTTATTCTCTTTGTAAATGTTGTGGAACATGTTTAGAAACAAAATATAATTAATCTGCTGTCAGCACTGATTAACATGATGTGCTGAAGCTGCCAACACTAATCCAACACCTCTATAAGCTCATATACTGTGACAGTGTAAGGCTACTACTGTATATACTTTGTGACTCCACCTGACTTCTTCATGTCTCTCATCATGATAACATATTTAACACGACACTGACTGAAATAAATTATTGTAACAACTAACTTTTAAAAATGTATGTCTTCACAAAAATGTCAATATTATCTGAAATGACTATATTTATAACAAAGTTACATTATGCAATTAAAAATACATGATATATACACATGACCACATATACTGTATACAGTTGCATTTATCAAAACTGCACAGGCAAAATAAGGTGTTCTGTCTGCAGTACCACAGTACTTTAAAAAAGCACTAATTTTAGGTGAAGCAGAAAACAATAATATGAAAAAAGTCATGAACAAGTGGTATTATAAAGAACTTAAACAGTTCACTTTTGTTTCTGTGTGTAGGATTAAGGTTAATAATACCTGAAAGACTGTGATAGACATCTGCAGGTTTTCAGATTCCCATCACCCACCTCTACACAGTTTGGACAAACATGACAATGAAAGCCAGTTTGCTTTTCCACAAATAGTTGACAATTTCCTCCGGTTACATTTTCATTCTTTCCCTTCTGTGTGTTGGGAGCCATCAAATGCTTGCAGGGCTCTGGTTGCATGGCTGGGATGCTTGACTACTATGTTCACCTGGCATGAACCCAAGCAGGCAGAGCCTGGAGTATTCATTGCTCAACCTGGGTGAAGGTCATAGAGTCCAGCCCTTCCCTGCTCCGCTCCCCAATGAGCAAACATATGGTCATGGAGCACCTTGAACATGTTTGGGTGACCAAAACTACTTGGCCTGAGCTGCACCAGCAAAGAGACAGAGAAGCTGAAGGAGGTTTAGACCCACCTTGCTGCAGCAGTACAAGGGTAAGGAGGGAGCAGGAGACAGCCAACAACACTGATCATCATTCACTAGTTGCTTGCCCTCAAAAAATCACCCTGTCAGAATTAGCAGGAGATGTGACACTGTGGAACTTGTAACTTACTTTCCCATACCTCCTATTTCTCCTGAGATAATTGAATATACTCATAACTTAGAAGAATATTATCACCCTGTTGTTCAAACAGCCAAGCTTTGTCTAATCGCTTCCATGTTTCCTCAGTGTTAAGCTCATTAGTGGGTGACCTAAAGGCATAAAGGGAAAAAAAAAGATGAGCTAGTGAGACAAAAAATCGTCGGATAATGGATGCTTGCTGTTTTGGGACTGTAAAAATAAACAGGTCTACAGCTTTGATAATGAATATGCTGTAAACAATGGGCTAGAGTGTGAGTTTATCACAAACGTCCAAATTTGTATATATGCGTGTGCATTCTTATGTCTAGAACAATGTCTCCATTTGAGCCTGTGTGTCTGTGTCATTGCATGTGTGTATGATGTGGTGTGTATGTGGGGGAGGGGTGAAGATGATGACTCGCTGTTAGACTTTGTGAATGGGGATGCGAGCGTGTCTCTGGTGTCTGAGTGTCCAGCCCAGGTGGCGACTTGAAGGCCGACTTCATTAGCCTTAAAGAGGAAACAAAGGAAGATGCATCGTGAAAAAGTGCCATCCCTCATCTGTGAGGCCACCGCCTGACACATTAGGAATCTGTATGCTCAATTAACCACTGGCAGGCTCATTTTTCCTCTCCCTCTCTCTTCCATTCTCTCTCCGACTCTCTCTTGATCAAACAGAGCGAGCTAGAGTAGTCATGCTGGATTGCAAAAAGACTTAATACACAGTACATTTACACAATATATTTCAACAATGTTTGAGAGTTGGAACTGTGCTTACAGCATTTGAAATTGCATGAGAAAAATATGAATTACTGCTCTGTGTTTTGGACAAGGTTCTACAATTTGTCTCTATTAAAGCAAAACTGAGACATGCTCTTAGAAATGTATTTCCTTACTCCACTACTGCTATTGTTTGTTGCAGGAAGGCGAAGATGGAAATCTGAAACCTGCAAAGAAGAAGAAATGACATGCTGATAGCACATTTGCAAGTGAGTTCTGGCAAGTGAATCATGAAGGAATTAATTCTTATTTTGCTAACAAATAAGACTGAGAATAAATGTCATCACTGCTCATAAAAGATAGAGGAAAACATGTAGACATATATGATACGTGACAAATTAAAGGTCCCATATTGTAAAAATTCATCTTTAATGAACTTTGAGGTTTGTATGAACTCTGTGGTATAAAATAAAAGCTGTGAAAACGTGAACTTGCTTATTGCTGCCAGTGCTGAAAAATCCAAACAAGTTGGGCAATAGGAAAATAAGACAATTTGGATTTTGTGGTTTGTGACATCACAAATTATAACCAAACATATTCAAGCTAAACTGCATTAGTCCCATCTCCATGAGCCAGCAGAATTATAAATGTTGTCCTTACAAGCAACTGAACAGTATTCCCGGCTTTTTTTTTTTTCAGAAAGGCATTCATGAAGAACATTTTATTATGTATTTATGGTAGTCTTGTGTCAGAATCTGATCCCAGGTCAACTTGGTACTGAGCTGTGGTTTAGCCTATCAAAGGCTTTTTGATGAAAAGTGGGTGGGTACATCATTTCACCGTGAAATTAGAGTATGTGGCAGGGTCAGTAAGATGCACAAGAAAAAAGTGAATCAACACAGTTTATCTTGTCAATGCTCTTCCAGAAGTACTTAATAGGCAAAGATGTATAAAAAATACAGATATAAATATAACTGTTAAGATATGGGACCTTTAATTGTACATTGCTTCAAAAATTTATTACACCACCTGTTCTGTTTGTGTCAGAGATCATCCAGCATCACGGAGCGCTTTAATGCAGATTCTTTCTGAGCTGGCACATTAAACTTCTCTGAGAGGTCAGAATTTAATCAAGTATAATATTCAACCACTATATCAATTTTTTTCCAGTCAGGAATGCAAGTAAATAATTGTAATTTGGCATCTTAATTTGTAATAATGTGCTTGACAATTCTGCTTTTATTGTAAAACAGTCAAATCAACAATTCATGAATAGCAACAATAATTACATTTTAGCATCAAAAATATAATTTGGCTCAAAAGAGCTTGTACATACTGATGAATTAACTATTATTCAAACATAAAATATGATTGTGATAATTACCAGTATTGTTAATTTAAGGCAGCTGTGGCATAAAACTTACATTGAGTGGTGAGCTAATACATTTGTTAAGCACTGTACAGTTCTGTTAATTGTATATATCAGGCAAGTCAAACTTCTGATAGAATATAAAAAAGAAACATCCACTGGCTCTATCCATAACAGTAAATGAAAGCTGGTATTAAAGAATCATTTAGATCTTATATGTTATGTAGAGAGCAGTCACAAGCTGTGCCTAAACCTCATCTCAGTGTGGACCACAATCTTGACTCTGATTTTGTCCTTTGAACATGTGCTCACATGCACAGGAACACACAAAAAACACACATTTTTTTCACCAGCTTGCTTTGTTGTTGCGAGTGACAACTCAGTGACAACTTATCTTAACATGAGCCCCCTGTGAAAAATGACAATGTGCCTTATAGTGACCTGGGTGGGGGCCTTAGGGCGGTGGTCACAGAGAGGGAGGTCAATGTGATACGTATCGGCCTTTGATTAACGAGGTGAGATGGAGACTCTTTAAAATCACAGGAGTCGCAGCTTAAGAGGCCTCCATCGTACACTTCGCCACACTTCACAGGACTGGCTTCTTTTTTTTACGATCGGCCCTGCCCCTTTCTCTCTCTCTCTTCAGTCGCCCCTCACTCTACCTCTCTGCCTCTCTTTTGAGGTCTATCAGAGAGATGAAAAATGGCGTGCAGCTGCCCGAGCACTTCCTTCCCCTTGTCGGGGTCAACGGTTCACTATGCTGATAGAGACCCTCACACCTCCATTAATAAGAGCTCTCCTGCACTCACACAGGTTTCTTTGCTGCATCGCTGGACAGCCATTACTCCTGCTTTTGTCTGAACATCCCATCATTACATTCTATAATTAACTGAGGACTTTTAGTCATCCCCAGAGGCGTAGATTTCAGGGGCGATGGGGAAGATCCATCCCCCTCAGTATCAACAAAGTGTATATTTGTCCCCCACAGTAAAACCGTTTAAATTTAGAGGCTGAGCAGCTTTTTTGTGTCTAAATATCCCTGATTTACATAAATAATGTCAGTGTTATTCATTATCAACCATAATTTTGATAATTTTCTTGTAATTCTGTTGAATTTTGGGAGTCATTTCATTTATTTTGTGGATTATGTTGTTAACTTTTGATCATACATGCACTAGGGGTTAGATTAATTGGTAACTCTAAATTGTCCATAGGTATGAATGTGAGTGTGAATGGTTGTTTGTCTCTATATGTCAGCTCTGCAATGAACTGGTGACTTCATCCAGGGTGTACTCCGCCTTCACCCTAAATCAGCTGTGATAGGCTCCAGTGCCCCCCCGCCACCCATCCCCCACCCCACCCACAACCCTT
>JAQQAE010014451.1:0-12384 GCA_029823295.1 Pseudamia nigra
TGGAGATGATCGACCCGAGGTAGGTGAACTTGTCCACCACCTCAAGGGTATGGTCGCCGATGTTGATACTAGGAGCAGTGCTGACATCCTGGCCCATGACCTCGGTCTTTTTAAGGTTGATAGTGAGGCCAAACTCAGAGCAGGCACCAGCAAAGCAGTTGATGAGATGCTGGGGCACTTCCTCAGTGTGGGCGACAAGACCAGCATCATCAGCAAAGAGCAGCTCCCTGATGAGAATGCTCCACACCTTGGTCTTTGTTCTGAGGTGTGCCGGGTTAAAGAAGCCTCTGTCGCTCCTGGTGTGGAGGGAGACTCCGTCTACAGAGTCCTGGAAGGCGTAGCACAGGAGCAGGGAGAAAAAGATGCAAAAAGGGTTGGAGCAAGGACACAACCCTGCTTCACACCATTCTTGATCGGGAAAGGGTCTGAGGATGATCCATCAAACTGGACGATGCCTTTCATCTCCTGGTGGAATGACTTGATCATGCTCAAAAGCTTGGGGGGGCATCCAATTCGCTGGAGGAGGGCAAACAGTCCACCCCTGCTGACCAAGTCAAATGCCTTGGTCAGGTCGATGAAGGCCAAATAGAGGGGTTGTCTCTGCTCCCGGCACTTCTCTTGCAGCTGCCTCACAGAGACGACCATATCTATGGTTGACCTGGCTGCTCTGAATCCACACTGCACCTCTGGATACACACGCTCGGCAACTAGTTGTAATCTGTTGATGATGACATGGGCAAAGGCTTTGCCAACTATGCTTATGAGTGAGATACCACGATAGTTGTTACAATTGCTACGCTCCCCCTTGTTCTTGTAGAGGGTGATGCTTTTAACATCACGCATGTCTTGGGGCACAGCCCCTTCCTCTCAGCACCGCAGCAGGAGCTCATGAAAGTGTTTCAAGAGCGAGCTCTCCTTTGCGGTGCCTGGAGCCTTGCCGTTTGAGATGGAGTCTATCGCCTTGCCGAGCTCCACAATGGTGGGTGGAGCATCAAGCTCATCCATGACGGACAGTTGAGGGGTGTTCTCAAGGGCCGTGTTCGAGACGGTGGTTTCTCTTGAGTAGAGCTCTTGGTAGTGCTCAGCCCATCTCTCCATTTGTTTACCGCAATCCTTGATGACATCGCCTGCAGCTAATTTGAGTGGGGTGGTCTTGATGGCACTGTGACCGAAAGCCTTCTTCATGCCTTTGTACATTTTACGCATGTTTCCGAGGTCTGAAGAGAGCTGTATGTCCCAGCAGAGGTTAAGCCAGTAGTCATTGGCACAATGCCTTGCAATCTTTTGTGCATTGTTCCTCGCAGCGCGCAGTGCAGCAAGCATTCGCAGAGAGAGCTCCTTCTTATGGTCGATTAAGGCTGCATGTTTAGCGGCGATGGCAGGTTCCATCTCAGCGGCTCCTGCTTCAAACCAATCCGCACTCCTCCCCACTTTCTTCCCAAAGGTGCCTATGGCAGTTTCAAACACAGCCTCGCGGATGTGGTTCCACCTTGCAGTAGCACAGTCAGTGGGGAAGTCCACCAGGTCTTCATTTATAACTTTAGCGTAGCGTTCCCACAGTTCAGGCACTGCAATCATAGTTGTGTTGATGTGGGGCCGGGGTTTCTGCTTGGACCGGTTGACACGTCTGAGACAGAGACATACCTTGGTGGTGACCAGGGAATGGTCAGTGTCACAGTCAGCACTGTGGAAACTGTGCGTGACCAGCACTTGGTTCAGCAGGGACCTCCTGGTGATGACGAAGTCCAGCTGATGCCAGTGGCGAGACCTTCGATGTCTCCAGGACACTCGATGACAGGGCTTGGTGGAAAAGAATGTGTTGGTCAGACAGAAGTCATGAAAGGAGCAGAGCTCAAGAAGGCATTGACCGTTCTTGTTGAGCTTGCCGATGCCAAAGTGGCCAATGCAGCGGGGCCAGGAGCCATAATCTGCCCCTATCTTTGCGTTAAAGTCGCCTAGCAGAAACAGGTGCTCCTTGGCAGGGGTCTGCTGGTTCCTGGCTTCAAGCACCTTGTAGAATGCATCCTGCGCCTCAGCTGAAGAGCAGAGCGTTGGACCATAGGCGCTAAAGAGGTTGGCTAGTCCAGAGTAGTTTGTGAGACGGAGAGAGAGGACTCGTGGAGTGCCTGCCGATGGCGGTTCAACAGAGGACAGAAGGCAGTTTCGCACAGCGAATCCAACACCGTACAAGTGATGCTCGTCAGGCTCCTGTCCCTGCCAGAAGAACGTATAGTCCTTCTCCTCAGGCTGCTGCTGCCCGGGAGTCGCGTCTCCTGCAGTGCTGCAATGTCAATATTGAGCCTCCTTAGCTCACGGTCGATGATGGCAGTTTTCCTGGCATCAATGATTTGCTGGAGGTCGTCAGAGAGACCAGGACACATTGTTCTGACATTCCAGGTTGCCAGACTCAGCACTGGCGGCTTTAGTTTCTTGATGTTGCCTGGTGCAGTGATTGCAGTCCATGCTTCAGCTTTTGGCCTACACTTCAAGCACCCATTGAAGTAAGTGGACTGTGGCGGACCAGCACCTTACTGGCTGGGGGCTGCCCAGCTAAAGACGGGCGGTAGCTGGCCAGTGGGACACGATGATCCCTCCCACCATCGGGAGACAGCCCTAGGCGCCCGAGCTTACGCCAATTAGCTCTGGACTTTTAACCAGTATCTGCGTCTCCCCGTTTTGAGCTGCCGCATAAAGCAACACTGGAGTGACCTCTCCAGGGCACAAACCAGGGCGAAGTTGTGGAGGAACTGAGATGCCCAGTCGACAGATCCCCCTTCTCGGCCTTGCTGGTAGTATCCAACGGAAGGGACTAGCTGATACAGTTGGTACCAACTTGGCTACAGGAGTTGCCGGGAGGTCTTGCTACGCGAAGACCAACCGCCTTCGGGGCTCCACTCCGGATTTTCTGTAGGGGGTGTCTCCCTTAGCCTTTGTCACTCCCGTGATGGCCACAAGGCAGTGGTGCTATTTGCCCATAGCTGGGGGTTGTTTGTGTGGCACCAGGACATGTCCACGCACCGGTGGGCCTGCGTGCCTCACATTCGCACCCAGGCCAAGGGGGACACACCTCCTCCCTTAATGCGACAGGTCCTACTGGGCTACATCTTACCAGTACAGGAGAGAAAACTTTCTCTCCCATCTGACATAGAAAGTAACTTAAAGTTGAAATAAAAAAAGAATGCATTTTTGTCATGACGCATCATGGTCTCAAACATTCAATTTGGACCCTCTGATGAATGATCTCATGGTCCATATTTAAGTTGTTGCTCTATTATTTAGATAATAATCTGACAAATCTTTGCTGTGTTGAGGTTTGAGTGGCAGGATGCTATGGTAACTTGACTCGTTTCAGACCGAGTTGGACCTTTGCATCTTCAACTGCATTTATTCAATAGAGCATAGTTTTACATTAGACACACTTGACTGTGGTTGTAGGTAAGTGTTTACACTAACAACAGTATAAGATTATTTTGTTAGGCACTACACAGTGAAGATTAATCACATCAGTTAGCATTAGCTTACCCATAAAACACAAATGGACTACGCTCTTGTAGCTCTGCCACTACTGTATTTGTCCAAATATAGTCACATCCTGTTTTTGGCACCAAAATGTCATCCAGGAAGTGACAACCCAATTGGCCCTAAAACAGCTGTTCAGTAGCCAATGGGTGTCGTCATGGTCAGTATATCCAATAATCTATGGTTCAGCATTAGTTTACCTATAAGTCCCCTACGGCTCAATCTCTTCCCCTCATATATTGTCATTTAGGTAACCTCACTGGGCTCAAATTGGCAAGTCAGAAACCAATGGGTTACTCTGTCCACTAATATACTGTATACTATCTATTTTGTTAACCTCACCAAAAGATGTGAAACAGATGCAGCAAGATAAAAATGATGTAACAGTTAACCCAACAAGAGCATAAAAGACAAAAACAGGACAAGCAGACTAAAAAGGACACAAAATAAAAATAACAATAGACTTAAGAAAAAAAAATGTTATGACAAAACTGACATAAAGGACATGATGAGCACTGCTGGATGGAAACAGTACTCAAATAAAAGTAGTGTGCAAAATGTAACTATGAAAGCTGCAACAAGATGAAAATGTGATGTGATGATGTGAAAATGTGACAAATGTGATGTAAAAGATGTAAGAAATAAGACTATAAAAGAATATCATTTGATTTATTTACAGTTATTTGATGGCTATATTGCTGTCTGCGCTTCTAACATTACTTGCTAGATACAATATTATCAGCCGACCGATAAAGCAAACCAATTGATGATGAAAGAGTGGGTAAAAATGTAGAATGTTTTGGCAGTTCATGACATAATTTCCTAAGTCTGAGAGACGGACTTATGGCATTTATCTTTTTGGCTCATGCTAAAAAAGTTTGGGAACCATTGCTCAAGCTTAAAGTGAGTCATGTTAAGAGAACAAACATACAAAGTAGATCATAACATGGCAGAAAAAACAGGCTTTACATGGTTTTATCCTAAAGGGGAATTTGAAGACAGAGGAAAGTGTGTGAACAGAATTAAGCCAAAGAAAGAGCAGAGCCTCAAAGTGATAAAACTAGTGACAGAGCCAGGGAAAGGTTTGTAGGTTTGTATTTAATCCTCGTGGTGTTTGTGTGTGCAGCTCTCACTGGAGCATTAAAGCTCCCACGGCTAGACGTCTCTATTGTGGTGTCTCCCCAATTCACGTTCCACCTGCCCAGCAAGTTCTCCTCTTTAAACTCGCCTCCCCGCCTTTTTTGCCCCGTGCGTTGTGGAGCTTTTTCATTCTTTTTTGTTTCCTCTTTTGCTTCCCTCTCCTGAAGCAGCCCTTAACATGTGTTTTCAAGTCTTTTCAATGTAACAATAGATCAGAATGGGTAGCGTTACAGTCCCATTTACTTTGATCTATTCAATTCGAGCAAGGCATTTATGCTACTTACACAACCACTCACTACTCATCCCTTGTTCTCTATAACCTAGGTTTGAGCCAAGTCTGGCAGCAGTACATTTATTTTGATATGCCTTTGTGCCTATGTGCTGTATGCATGTGTGTTTGTGCGGGGATTCATTTCTCTCCTTGGCTCAGCATTATATTGTCTCCATATTTCCTATGCATCCGTGAGGGCGTTCTCTAATATTTACGCCCTTTTGTGTGGATGCTGCTGGGTGTTAATCAGCTGGTCAAAGCCTGAATGGCTGTGGAGATCAGGTCGTCTTTATGTGGTGCTTAGGGATCAGGCTTTATTAGCATGTGCGCTTGTACATGATAAACTGAGTCTGTGCAGCAAGAGGCCTCTTTGTTTGAAGGTGAATAAAGCTGGTAAAGTGCTTCCATTTGTTCTCAGTGGTCAATGTCGGCCAACCGGCTCTTTAAATTCCAACAGGCCGTTTTTAACAGGTGATATGAGGATTACTAATATAATGTGGAGTGGGCTTTAGTGTGCTCCAAAAGGGCAAACAAGTGACTCCTTTTCAGCTGAATCAGCTTAAGTGATCACTTTATACTTGGCTCAGACTATTTCCCTGTTGTTTGAATTGATTTTATTACACAGTTTTACTGTCCAACAAATTTCCACTTGAGAAATCCCATTGAATTTGGCCTTCTTAAGTTTTTTGTGCTGTAATACACATATCTTATGCTCAAAATTATGAACTAATACCATCTCTTCCTCCCAAATTTTTTTCTCACAATGCATTATATATCTATTCAGTTCAATACAATTGTATTTGATTGATGCAAATCATAATCCAAGAGTATCTCCAGGCACTTCACAACCCAAGGTCAAAGCCTCAAAAATTATACGGAGAGCAAATCTGATAGAACCTCTGCAAGAAAGCCTAGGATGACAGAGGAGAGGAAATACAATGAGGGAGACAAACCTGCAGAACCAGGCTCTGGACCGGCAGCCATATTCCTCAACCGGCTGGGATTAGTTGGACAGAAAAGAGACAAAGCACGAGTAGAGATAGAACAATAGACACTGGACACAAACACTGGACAACATTGACAGACTCTGGACCGGACCATGTCCAGCAATAATCCTCATTAGACACTGGTAACCTTTGAAATGAAACTCAAATTCCATTCAGAAGAAATAAAAACCTAAATAAAGAAATCCAAATCACAGAGATTAAAACTACTAATCAGTGCCATGTGATTTGGTGAAAAAGTCACGTTGCAATTTTTGTGTGAAATTTGAGTTGAACTTCTTGGTTATCAAAGAAAATGCACACATTACTCATTTAGAAATGTCAACTCAAACATACAAACTAGAATACAATCCTCACAAAACCTTAAAGATAAATTCAAATTGTCCGTTTTATATAGGATCAATCACCATACAGTAGAGGTTGTATGTTTTGATTTCTGGAAATCGGATTACCTCAAAACCTCCAAAATCTGGACCTTTAAACTGTAATATTTTAATATTTTCATTGTGTGAATATGTAATTGTAAAGTCTGATATTGTCAGTAGAGTTGTGATGTGATTTATTCTGCAACAGTTAATCAAAGTACTTAACATAACTGAAACAGAACATCAAACTAACTCCCACTAGAGGATGTTTGATCATTCAGTTACACATTATCCTCCAAGAAAAGCATCCACTAAATGCACCAAAGGCATTCCCAGCAGTAGCACCACCTATCTCAAATGTTAATTAAGATGGAGATATGAAAGTTTTCAATAACCGTGGCAAGTTTCAAATAGATCCACTCAAACACTTTCCAGCAATCACATCTTTTACTCTTCCAAGCAGTAGTGCCCCCTGTTGAACAGTAGTGGTGGTATCCCAATAACTGACAGAATGAAGATCTTATGTAAGTGTCAAGTAAATTAGTTCGGGCATACCTGAACCAACACATATGGCGGCGCATTGCATTCACTGAAGACAAATATTTTTAGACTCCGTATCTCATAATTACAAGTTCTTTTCTCATAATTATGAGTTACTATAACTCATAATTACAAGATCTTTTCTCGTAATTACGAGAAAAGTTAAGGCTCGCAGGAATCCCTTCTCCTTTGCTACAGACACTAGGAACATGCTGCTGTCAGATATAATCTCCTTTTATGTCTTTCCCGGACTGAGACACTGGGAAATATTAATGTTTCTTAGCGAGGATGGCATTAATATTAGTATATAACACTATGAAGACTTCTCATTGGGATTGTTCAGAGGGAGGGTACACACTGATCTATGAGAAGCTGCTCTCTTTCTGCCAGAGCAGTCAAACTAGTACAGGATGCTTCATGGATATAAATACAGTATATGCATTTTAAAATGTATCCAGCCCGGTGTTCTGACATGTTACTATACGTATGAGAATTACATATCCTGGGTTAATGCACATGAAATACTGTATATCAGAAACAACGTACAACAGAAATGTGGGTAATGCCATACTTTCTAAATACTGCAAAAATAGTAGCAAGTTACAAAACCGAGGGGCAGTGAATGCACCACAGACATATCGAATATTACCAGATCCATAAGTCATAATTACAAGATCCGTACGTCATAATTACAAGATAGCAGGTCTTATTATTGTTTTTGATGAATGCAAATGAATGCGCTTCCGTATATACAATACAAAAGATGACATGGGGTTATGAACACAGTATTCACCTTTCTCAGCACATGAAAATGTAGGTGGAACTACTTTTCACCTTTTTAAAAACATATTTTCCTTCATCTTTACAGTTTAGAAACCTCCAGAAGCGATGAGAAATGAACCCAATGTCGGTTGACAGTGACGTTTTCTAATTGACAAACAACTAAATGTTGTTTTAATAAATCTAGAGCTCAACATCCAATAGTAAAGTAAAAAGTAAGTACTGTATTTTCTGGACTATATGTCGCTCCTGAGTATAAGTTGCACAAGCGAAAAAATGCATAATGAAGAAGAAAAAATGTACTGTATACAAGTCGCACTAGACTATATGTCACATTTTTGGGGGGAAATTTATTTTACAAAATCCGACACCAAGAACAGACATTTCATCTTGAAAGGCAACCTATAGTAATAATAGAATAGAGAACAACAGGCTGAATAGGTGTCTCGCATGTTAACGTAATGTATTAACAGTTATTCACATAACTATAGCATAAAGAACATAATATAACAAGTTCACTAAACTCAAGATCTCACTCCTAATCGCTAAATTCTTCATCCTCTGTGTTGCTTCTGAACAAGTCCTCCAACTCCGGAGGTAGATGATGTGCCTTCGTCCTCTGCGTGGCTGCCGTCACACTCAGCATCAGTTCCATTTCCAATTATTCTGGCCTTTCCGAATCCTGACAGGATGGTTTCGTTTGTCACTCAAGTCCATGCCTTGTCGATCCATCCAATGACTTGCAGGAAAGTTGCATGGCGCATCCTCCCGGTTGCCATGAAGCTGTGCTTTCCATCCATCATCCACTGCTCCCACAGGTGATGCAAAACTGCCTTAAAGCCACCGAGATGTCAAGTGGCTGGAGTACTTTGGTTAAGCCTCCAGGGATGATGGCGGGTAATGTTTACATTTTAAATTGTCAGTAATACAGGTGCGGCAGATGTAGGTACACAAGCCTAGAGTGCCCTATCGCAGCCGTCAGTGTGAAAATAATGAACATGTGAAATTTTTTAATATATGTCGCTCCTGAGTATATGTCACGCCCATAGCCAGACTATGAAAAAAAGTGTGATATATAGTCTGGAAAGTACAGTAATTCTTGGAGTAACTTTTATTTTTTGAGCTATTATTTTTCCGCAAAGTCAGTCATTTTAGTTGCAGATCACTATTTCAGCCAAGCTCTGCTGATTCTCTTTCATTGTCCCAGTCAGGAAGCCGAGCCTCTGCATCCATCGTGTTCCAGTAGGAGTGGTGGGCTCCTCGCTGGTCTTGGTGAGCAATGAGCCACCCAGACAGGGGGAGGTTGGCACAACACCACTTATTTTGTGAGTGTAATACACATTTAAATATAATTAGGCCCAACATCTAGAAAAGATAAAATTACAAAAAAATTAAATACCACTGATAGTAAACAGTTTTTTTTTTTACTTGGATATACAAATTACTGCCATTATGAATCTGTTTTGTGATACTACTGCCATGTGTCAATCTTAATATGTAAGTGAACCACTGACTTGCAGGCGCGGCCTGTTCTGCTCGTCCTACTCTGTTCTTATTGTGGCTGTGTTGCTCTGTAGGAGGAAATCCTCTTTGCTCTATGGAGGCTGTGACCTGGTAGGACGACTATGGTGTTTTTGAGGAACACCCATGGTTTTGGTAGTAGAGGAAACAGAAGGGCCCTGGGGTTGATGCTTAGAAATAGATGTACAGTAACGTAAATGCACTTGCAGTACAGATACATGCACAAACGCACAGACCTTTACATAACTCATAGATAATGTCCTTGCCCTCAGCTGTCATTGGCTAATGGCACGCTTGGAGGTGGTGGATTTTGATCATAGATGGCGGCACTTGCCGGGGGTCATGTATTAACACACAGAGACACAGCCACAGAAATGTGCTAACTTGTCCCTGTGGGTGTGACAAGAGGACAGTGAATCAAAGGACGCTGGGAAACAGTCAACTGTGACACAATTGACTCAGACAGCCACGTTATTCGTTAACTATTTTGACACAGAGAGTAACCGTTACATATGGTGCTTTTTACATGTTATATCTATGTACAATATTCTCCATTGTACGTAGCATAGAAATAAAGTGTTGATCGAACAAAATAAATGTGACTGCTTTAGAATTATAACTATTAATAGCTTAGGATTTTCACTACTACCTACGAGTTTACTATAATCTGACATTATTGCCAGTTAAAGTTGGGACTTGAAAATTACTTCAGACTTGACATACGCAACAAAACATAAACTGAAACTTTAAAGTGCAACAATATATTTTAAATGGTGCCTGTATCATTTTGTTGGCAAAAACAGTTTTTTTTAGTTCAGATGGCAGGTCTTCATTTGACATAGAAGTAACTTACTGTATTTTCCGGATTACAAATTGTAGTTTTTTGCATCGTCTGGCTAGGGGAGCGACAAATACATCGTAGCGACTTGTACATTAAAGAATTTCGAGTAAAGGGTGTTTGTCACACTGACAGCTGCTAGCGGGTGCTCTAGGCTTGTGTACCTTCATCTGCCGCATCTCTATTACTGACAATTTAAAATGTGTGATGAGCTTAACACCGAACACGTCGGTGTCGTTGAGCCGCGAGCTCTCGCTTCTGGCATCAAGTGCGCGGCCACCTGGCCGAACGATTGAAGCGCATTCCCTGAACAAATGCGACCTGTTCTGCAGAGCAACTTATACATGTTTTTTTCTTCTCCATTTTGCATTTTTTGGCTCGTGCAACTAACATTCCGGAGCGACATATCACCCGGAAAATACGGTATTTGGCCTGTGAGTAGAGCTTTTACACACTAAGCCAGTTTCTGCAGGTTTAGTTCATAAGCAATCACAGAAAAAGTAATTGCAGTGTAGGATGACATTGCATAGTTGTGAGGGTTGAAAGAAACTGTCCAATTTTGTTGCTTCCAGTGCCACAGGTCAGAGCTACATCATTTCAGTTTATCACAGCTTTATTTTACTCTGACTGCATACCCACAGCATTATCATTACAAATAATAACTGAAGGAAAACAAACATATAACTGTCTACGCGTGCCCTTTTAAGTCCTTGAGAACCCACAAAGATTCAGTCGATTGAGGGGGAAAAAAATATCACATTTTGTATGCATGCACATACACAACTAGCAAAGCAATTTTCAACCTCTAAAATATTTTCCATCTGTTTATTGTGAGAAAAAAAAAAAACCCACACACGAGTGAAGAAAAATGCTCTAGGGAATTTGCTTTGCCATTCATGTGTCCTATCTGTGTGAATTAAGAGCTGAAAGTGCTGGTGTAGATATTGCACCCCCTCCCCATCACCCACACCCCTTTATCCAAATGTGTAGAGAGACGCAAGGTGGTGCAGACATCAGCAGTTTAGTGAATCTCTGCATGCACTGAGAAATAGGAGCACCTGAGGGAAAAGGTCAAAGCAATATAAATTTGACATGTAGATCGGAAAGGTTTTTTCACCTTGGGGGGTGTGGGCGTTCTCTCTCTCATGCACTTCATACAGTCTGTGTGGTGTTTGCAAGACGTTTTTTCCCAAATGTATACCTATATTTCTCTGCTTTGTGACGTGTTCATGTACACAGCCTTTGGTTGTATTTTCAGAGATACTTGATGTCAAAAATTGAATATCTGTTTTAATCTACTGTCTGCATTTCCAGAGTTAGTAGTTATGGGATTTTATCGTGAACATTGTATTACTATTTGATTGGAGCTTCCACATTTGGTAGATATACGAGGTATGTCTATTAAAAATGACGCCAATGCTGTAATACAATTAAATTGAACATAAACATGTTAAGTGTTTTTCTCCCTCAATACCCTCCATTTCTGGATCAACACACACTGCTTTCAGGTCGTCCACTGATTAAAGCAGTGCATTAGATCTTCAGATAGTTGTCTCAGAACCGCTATCGTTCTTTTTTTCTTAAACTTTTAAACCCCCATATATGGGGGCTATTGCTCCACTACAAAAAATATTAAACAAATACACATATACGTGACATGCAATGTTCCTCAGACGACTCAGGTAATGGATGAAAAGACTCAATCAATCAATCAATCAAACTTTATTTCTAGAGCACCTTCCAACAACCAAGGTCGCCCAAAGTGCTGTACAACATTAAAAACGCAATTGACTCCGCTGCTGTTTTGTTCAATTTCAATAAAAATTTCAAGTTAATGCATTACTCAATTTTTAAACTAATCATTTTCCGATGCCCTAGCAAAAACATGTGCACTTCAATCAGCATCTACTATTTAATAGCCATACATTGTATACAGTATATTTGCTCTGGTTAATTCTGTGTTTGTGTGTGATGCATTTGTACGTATGTGAGTGAAAAACTGAAAACTGAACAAAAGAAAACTGAAACTGAAAACTGAAAACTGAACAAAAGAAAAATTACCCAAAAGCAAAAAATAAGCAACGTAAAGAAGAAAAGTGAACAAAGGGAAAAAAAAGTGACCAAAATGAACAAAAACCGTCAAAATAGTTGAGAAAGAAAATGACGTGATGCCCTCATTTGTACATGTTTCTACAGATCCTCACGCTGCTGGTGGCAAAATATCTATTCACACATTCCTACCAACAGGGAGATGTTAATAGGAAGAGACGGCCTCCCCCAGGCAATAATCACTCAGCATGTCCACCAAATGAGACCGACTTCATGTGGGACCAAGGGCGTAGGTTTGCATAGGGACGGTAGGGACAAAACACTACCAACTTTTCAGGAGGCTCAAATTGTCCCCAC
>JAQQAE010014452.1:0-12383 GCA_029823295.1 Pseudamia nigra
TGTGCGAGGTCCGTTTGGAGTGTCAATCGTGTACCAGACGACCAGACTCACTGAGTTGAGTTGAGATGAGTCGGGTCGCTCTGTGTGCGGCGGCTTAACGCACAATAACTCATCACAAAGAAAAAGTGATGAAATCTTATGTTCCATTTGACCCACGTCACTGCCAACTTATTTAGTATTTACTGCTTCTAAGTCAATTTAAATATAAAAATATAAGTCTTTACACATTTTGAAACAAATTACATTAGTTAGTGATGAAAACAATGAACCAAGTGTAAAAAAAAAAGCAAAAACATCTCAGCAGAACGTTACAGAGGTTCTGTTAAGTTCTACAAAGCAGGTGGAACTTCCTTCAGTTACACAAGTTTAAATTAGAAACAAATATACATATACCACTTATTTTACATAGTGAGATTAAAAATTTTAATCGTTTGACAGCCGTAGTATAAATATATTGCACTGACAATAATTATTTTTCCATCGCCCAGCCCCAGAGCTTCAGGTTAATCACTTCCAGGTTCTACCAAACACTGTTATCATGCTGACGATCAACTTTTGGCAACAGACTTTAAAAATATGTCAGCTACTGTCTACAAAATACTGAGTTTTCACATTGTGTGTTTTTCAGAAGCTGGCAGCAGAGTGTCAGAGCGCAGGATACAGTGGCACACTGATCCCATATAAGTGCGACCTGTCCAATGAGGAGGAGATCCTGTCCATGTTTTCTGCCATTAAGACCCTGCATAAGGGTGTGGACGTGTGCATCAACAACGCAGGACTGGCCCACAGTGAGCCTCTGCTCAGCGGGAAGACGGAGGGCTGGAGGAACATGATCGATGTGGGTGAAACACTCATACGCAGGGAGACGGTGTTTATTATGCAGCTCAGAACAGGGATGATGGGATAAATGCACACAGTAGTGATTGAATAGCTGAAGTTTCATTTCAAGCAGAAAGAGTTTTCCTTCAAAAATCTGACAGGAAGTAAAAGTTATCCCTGAAATAACTGTGCAGTTAATTGTTAACTGTGTAGTGTTTTTCATAGTTGCATTGTATTTGTGAGTGGGATGCTCTGTTTACTGAGACAGTGAATATGAGTTTGAGTTTCGTGTACTAACGCAGAAGGATACAACAGCATGAAACTGAAATGGGTCAAACGCACCACCATAAGTCCACGATCACAAGCATGAAATTGGAAACTAGAAATGAGAAGTTATTCCCAAAAAATGGTTTAATAGCACAGAGAAAATGAGAGTTTATGTTTTTGAGTTTTGTTCCTGTGTAGAGATGGTCAAAGAATTATTGAACTGACAGCTTTTCTGATAATTGGTTTGAATGGTTTTAGTATTTTCTTAGTCCACATTCTCTGATTGCAGCATCTTAAAAATGAATATGTTCTGGTTTCTCTCCTCCTCTATGACACTGAACTGACACCTGTGGTTTGTGAATCAAACAACACATTTTAGGTTGTCATTTCAAAATAACTGACAGTAAAAGGCAGATGGTTCCATGATTTGTGTCCATGTCCTGATGTTTAAACATACTAGTTTGAAAACATCTGAACCTATTTACTGAAACTTGCCACTTTTATTGATGACCTAAAGATCTATGTACCATCCTGTCAACGTATGGGATAAGTGATGTTGTTGAAATTCCATTTCACTTGAAACTTGCCATGCTTATTGATCACTGTAATATCTCCATCCTGCTACTGCTTGTAACAAAAACATGGTGATTGAACAGCCTCTAGTCATAAGTCAGAGCTGTAGTCCTGGGTTCCAAACCATGTTGCCTGAGTGAATAAGTCAATGTTGAGACGTCAAACAAGAAACCATGCTTTTCAGTTAGTGAGGGAAAAGGAGAACACACAGTACTGATTATTCTGCAGCAGAGTTTTTCTACAGCCTGACCCCTCAGAGAGGCCTTGTGACTCACCCTAAACTGGACAAGGATGCTCCAGGACAGGAAGGTTGAATCTGTTTCAAAACATCAGATGGATCTCTTTACCGACAATGTGGTAGTGTATCCTCATCATTATTCCTCAGCGAGGAATAATGATGAGGATATGCTCATTGTTGTCATCAGTCTTTGTCGAGTTGAGGAAAAATGTACACTCAATAAACTAAGTTAAAGTAAAATTATATTATCCTATATATTAAGATTCAACAGTGAAAACAGGTCAATCAGTCTTGATTTCCTGAATGCCAAGGGTCAGAAATAGGACAATCACACACAAACACAGAAGCGACAGACGGCGAGCCACATACGCCATCTTGAAAAAGTGGATACAGGATGTCAAAAGGTGTGTACAAGTGACAGAGGGGTCATAACTTGGCAAGAGAATGACACAAATCTTATTTTGTATGGTTTTAGTTTACATGTACCAATACAGTGTATGAAACTATATTTTTTAAAAATTAAATTGAAAAATGACAATGCTACTTCAACATATGTATATATTAATTGTCATGTATAACTAAATTATGATGCAATTTTAAAAATAAAAATGTTGCAGACCTCCACATGAGGAAATTTCTAAATCTCTATCCGGACCTCCTTAAATTATAATTTACTTCCCCTGGTGTATGACATCAGTAGTGATAAGGAGGCTGAGGGGTATCACTGACAACTGGCAGTAATTGTTTATGGGAATATACAGGGTGATCCAAAAAAACAGGAACTTTTGAAGTGCGTATTGGCAGACATGAGCAAGTGGCAGCGCTGCAAGACGGTGACCTTGAGCAAGTGAACACTCTGCCATTTTAGTGTTTTAAGGTTTCAATTACTATGAATAAATATTTTTCTTCCATCACTGTTGGTTTTATTGGATTGTTAAAAAGTTCCCATTTTTTGTGTCACCCTGTATATTGTGCATCTCACAGTAAATCAGAGTCAGTTCAATTCAATTTAATTTGTATAGCGCCAATCATAATCGATGAATATCTCTAGGCACTTCACAGTTCAAGGCCGAGACCTCAAGACTATACAGAGAGTAAACCCAACAGAACCACTGAGAACAAGCCAAGGGTGACAGGGGGGAGGAAGAACTTCCTTTAATGGAAGAGAAAAACCTCCAGCAGAACCAGCGGCTCAGGGTAGGCGGCCATCTGCCTCGACCGGTTGGGGTTAGTGGACAGAGGAGAGACAAAAAAAAAAGAGTAGAGACAGAACAACAAACAACACAGACACTGGACGACATCCACAGACGCTGGATCGGTCCATAACTAGAAAACACAGCAAGGGCATCAAGAGACCTAGAGACCTAGGGCAGAGGGAGGAAGCACAAAGCTACAAGGATGATGCAAGTTAGTATCATAGTACAGGCAGTCCCCGGCTTGGGCGGTACTCGGCCTACGCCAATTTTGACTTTGACTCCTGAGTCTCGTCCGCCATTTTGTCTCCAGTCGCCGCATAGTGTAGAGCGTCTGAGTTTGTGCTAAGTAATTTTCTCGGTATCCTCGCTTTTTTCACCCTCCTTTTTCATGTCATGGCCCCAAAAAAGAAAGCAGGATCTTCTAGCGATGCTGGTCCAGCCAAGAGGAAAGCCATTACGATGGAAACAAAGCATCATCAAAAGGTCGGAGAAAGGCGGAACAGAACAGGTCACGTCTGTTCGGAGAACGCGCACCAGGCGTGCAGCCACGTTAGGCACGCAGCCACGTTAGGCACGCAGCCGCGTGCTCCACAAACAGACACAACAGCCACGGCAGCACAGCTCGTCTCCTCTCAAACACCCTATTGTCGAATTTATTCAAAATACATGTCGCTCTGATGCATTTGTCGTTCCCCTCGCCAGACTATGCAAAAAAACGCGGCTTTTAATAAGGAAAATACGGTATTTGGATAGTTATTTAGAGATTTAAGGGGTATTTAGGGGGTATTAAAGGGTTAATTTCGACTTACGCGGAAATTCGGGTTACATCGCGACCGTAGGAATAGAACTCGTCCGTAACACGAGGACTGCCAGTACATGCAACTGCACAATTCAGCTCGATTTCAAACACGTACCTGAGCTAGGATCTATAGCCTGTGCTAACACCAAAAACTACCAAGCTAGCAACCTGCCAAACACAATGGCCTCAACCAACATCAGTAAACAAAAGCCTACAAAACGCTTGTGGCCTAAGAAACATGTGCGACAGAAAACGCTAAAGCAAAACCACCAAACTTGCTGCAACACAAATCGGCTCATACATAAACACCACCGATGTCCACAGCACAAGCTAACCACATAGCTACCAAGTTAGCAACCTGCTACAAACACTAGCCTCAGTCAACACCGGCAGACAAAACCTGCCGAACGCGTGCAGTACATAACGCTAAACCAGTTACTAGAGCGTCAATACCACAAAATGAGCTCAATTACAGGCACACGCACCCAAACTAGTGTCCACAGCATGTACAGATGACATCCAAACCGTGAAAGAACATGTTTTACAATTTAAATTGTCCCAGGTAGCTACATTTAGCTTTGGAGATACCTTCACATACTCATGGCATTCTCTCGTTGGATTGACACAGTAGGCACAGTTAATGTTTTATGTGTCTTCGTGGACGACTAGAGGAAAGGAAGACCAAGAGCGACCTCCGCTGCAGAGAAGAAGGTTATTAGAATCACCAGCGTCAGGTGTCACCGATCTACTGCTCCACAGATCATCTTGATGGTTTTGGTGACTGCAAATGGGGCAGAATCAAAGTTCTGGAAATTTTTCAGATTGACTGAGCTTCATTTCTTAAATGAATAATAGTCTCTTCTCTTTGTGTAACTGGGTGTTTCTTGCCATAATATAGATTTGCACAGTAGTTTTAGTAGCATTGAGGGGGCTATTGACTAGCGATAAACCGATGTGGTTTTTTCAGGGCCGATATGATTATTAGTATCGAGGAGGCCGATAACATATTTGGAGCCAATATTCATGTGCAGTAAAAGCGAAAATATTGGGGTCAAAATTTTGGATAATACAAACTTCAACGCTTAACTTTGTTAAATGCCTTTAAGCATATGTTTATTAAACAGCTTTTCAGATTTGTTAGAGTTTTTCTTAATCTTAGATAATGGACATTTTTGTTTTAAAATTGTAACCCAAATGCAGGGAGCTTCGAGGCTCAGTAGCATGTCTGATAAAGCGTAAACAAATATATAGTTCCCTAACGTTTTCCACAGTAATGCTTCACTTGGGAGTCTGTAGTTGATAATATTATGTAAATGTTATATTTGATAGCAGGGACATTGTCATTCAGAAGTAGGCTGCTACATTACTAATGACTAATGCTACTATGGCTGAAAAAATAGAATAGCAATAGGAGAAACTATGCATCCCTGAATATTATGTAGTTCATGTAGGCTTTATGATGCACTTATTTGTCTTAAGTCTTGAACAGCAATATCCTGCTCCTCTCCACAAGAAACTATCAATGACGCACGTCATCTAACTATATGATATTTTCTGCTGCTCAGGAAAAAGGTTCACATACTTCTACTATCACGAACAATGTCCACATCAGCAACCTTGTTTCAAGTCATTAACAGACAGGAGGGACTGCTAGCGAGCAGAGCTGCCGCTTATGTTTATATAATGTTAATGGGTTGATGGTAATGTAGTTAGAAGTTGTGAGTTGTAGAGGACTGGGATGTTGATTACAATTTCAGAAGAGTCTGCTGCCTTAACTTATCTTCAAAACATATATCTGCTCTCCGGAGCTTCTCCACTCGGTAAGACTTTCCCTGCTCTGAGCCATGTGTGTGTGTAGCACTGTGCACGCACAGCTTTCACTGGTGATTGGCTCTTACCCATGCTCTGTGTGTAACCAATCAGACGGCGCTGTGGGTGGGACAATGCTGGACAGAGGACAGTGACTGCAGTCAGAGAGGCGCGGCTGCATCAGAGCCAAAATAACCCTGTTTTGAATTCATCTCTTATAGGCCGATGCCGATATGCATCAAGATGCAGAAAATCAGCCTGGCCAATAATCAGTCTGACTCTGTACCCATCTTTCCTCTGCACAGAACAACAGATGGTCTAAAGCATGTTAACAATGCAAGAAATGACACAAATTAAGTCTTGACAAGGCACAGTTTTGAATTGAAAACTGTGCCTCATGAATCTGATGAGAGAAGACAACTCATGTGCAAAGCTGTTGTCAAAACTAAATGTGGCAACTGAAGACAATCTAAAATATAAAACATGTTCTGGGTTGTTAACACTTTTTTGTTTCCCACATGATCCCAGTGAATCGTCTCCAGTGAGAAATCTTCCTTCTTTAGTTTAAAGCCACCAACACGAAACTGGTGCTGTTCTGGTTCACAAGCCTCATTTAAACTGAGCTGAGTTTTGCATCTAAAAAGCAATGGGTTCAGCACCTGGAACACTGGATCTCAGCCAGAACCAATAAGTCACAGGTTTTCCCTTGAACCGGAGGCTTGGAATAGAAGGTAGAGATGTGTGAGAAACCACATGAAAAAAGAATAACTGCTGGTGAAATATAGTGCACGTTGATGATCTGGAATTTAGGGGAAAATTCAAAAGTATTAGGAAACTCATATGGATGAGGTAATACATGCCCCCATGTTCTACTACCTCAGAAAGGGAAAGTACGCTAACTCAAATTTAACTCAACTTCAATCAAAATGGAGTTAAACCCACAAGTGGACAGATGTTTTATTTTGTGTCAAAACTTTCTGAGTTTATTATCATCCATTTTGAAGAGAAGATTCAGGTTTCAAAATTGAAACAACTCAGCAGGACTGTAAGTGTTACGACCAAAAATGAGCTAAATAATCAAGGAAACGAACAATGCAAAATGAAAAAAAAAACATTAAGAATATTATAGAAAGTAAATTGGAATAAATAAGCAAAATATGGTGCAAATTTAAAAAGTACATAAAATCATCTAGAAATAGAACAAAAATGAACCAAAAGAAGAATCAAAATGAAGAAATATGGACAAAATAATCAAGAAAGTGAACAATAAATGGACAAAATAAAAAACAAAATGAATAACAGTGAAAAATATTTATAAGAAATGAATCCAGATAATGAACAAAAGCTTTAACAACGTACAAAGGTTCAAAGAATTAGAGACCGTTTCCTGAATGGAGTCTATGTGCTTTGGCAGAACATTATGACCAATCACATCTGATCGGCAAAAATAACCCAATTTATCCTCGAGTGCCAGTGTTTAAGTTGAAGAAAATGGAGAATAATTAAATGATCCAGAGAAATGGGACGAACAAATGTACGGTGTGTGCAATGTGGCGAGCAGTGAAGCAAAAAATATCATGTTACACCTGCAAACATAAAGACCACAAAAGGAAAGTACAGCCTTCGTAACACCAGGACCCAGGATACAATTAAAACCTCATCGCCATGAATAAAATGTGATTGTTGTTGTAAATCATTCCACGTGTCATTGTCTCCCTGCTTATTGCTTTTCCTGCTGCTGTTGGATGTTAGTTTCTATTGTCCCAGCATGGGCTTTTTTCCATCTGCCCTCTATGTAACTGGCTGCCGCCGTTTAATGTCCATATGCACAGATGATCGAATGCTTATTGTGCCATAAAGCAGCACCCGTGGAATTCGCACATACATTTCGCTCGGATTTAGAAATAATAAAAGCTCAGGGACGCTGATATTTTCTAAGTTGCAGCATTAGGGCTGTCAAAATTAACGCGTTAATCCGGGTTAATCCTTTTGCATGATTAATTAGATTAACAATTTTAATGCGATCGACACATGTATAATGCACAATAAGTTAAAATCCCACATTTACACCCATCGGTGTGGTTTAACCACTGATGACTGGTACAAAACTCAAAATCCCACAATGCAGCTAATGCTAGCTCCCCCTCCTGATTCGCTGCTGGTTCTCAATGGGAAAAACAAGATGGCGTCTCGAGACGGATGTCAGATTTTTCATCGTAATGAACACAGTTCGGGTAAATCTAACTCTGCACTGAGCTGCTTTTATCTAGTACAGAAGTTACAACATAAATTATTGCAGCTAATTCGATTATTTTAGCGAGAAAAAAGAAATTGTGTGGCGGAGTGGAACTACATTGTACAAAACAGGAGTTTGATGAACATTTATGTTTATTTGATTACTGTTTGGAAAGAAGTGCCCATTATTTTGAATATGTTGCGTTAAATTTGGCTTGGTTGTCTTTCTGAAAGCTGTTTTTATTTATTGTATTTTTTGTTTGTTTGACAGTAGCTGCTAGACAGAAGTTGTATAAATGCCACGTAGCTACGTAGCTAAAACTGACTGTGAGTTGAAATATGGTGAACTGAAATATGGAACAAATTATTCTTGTACAGACAATGAACTGTATGTCTTTACTTTTATTAACATATTGAATTGAAACATGAATAATGAATCATATTGATTTCTACTTTGTTTACCGGTAAACTGTAGAAATATGAAATACCAATGGACACTTTCTGACTTCACAGATCAGGTTTTTTGTACATCATGAATGAACTCCTTCTATAAAAAGTGGACAACTGGTAGGAATGCTCTTTTTTCCCCTTATGTCTGTGGAGTAAAACTAACTACCCTGGTGTCACAGCACATCACATTACTACTTAATGAAAACAGAGCAGAGTCACTTTGCGGAGGCATGTGCTAAACATTTCCAAACAGTGGCATATGATTGGACGATTGAAGCAACACTCACAACTATAGGTCCAGATAGTGCACGTAACATGAAACTCATTTAATAGTATGAAATAAGCATGTTAAGTGTAAAAACCACCTTCTGTTATGAGTGTTTTTGCTGCCACAAAATGAAAAACAATGAATGGGTATTAATCGTAATTAATCAAAATTAACCCACAGTGACCCTGTGATGAATCAGATTAAAAATTTTAATCATTTGACAGCCCTATTGTAAACCTCTTAACACGAGGTAAAAAGTTTTACGACACCCCGATTTTTCCAGATTTTATTGAAATTCAAGCAGTTCAAGCCCAATGAATTTCTTGAAATGATACAAAGGGAAGGCTTTGACCAGATAAAGGTTAAAAAAAGGCAAGGTTATACAAAACTGAAAAATAATACACATTTCAGAATGATATAAAAAGGCCTTTTTCAGAGAACAAGGCATGAGTTAACAATTTTAAGCTGCTCTACACCAATAGAGGTTGATCAAGCCTTGAAAGCTGGTGCTGCCAATTCCTAGAGGAGTCCCAAGTTTTCTTGATGAATTAAAACCTGCATAAAAGTGTGTTGGAAGACACTGTGGTACCATACTCTTGTGAGCACAATTTTAACAGTATTGCACTGCACAAAGCATTGTGTTTTGGTAAAAATAGTGAGAAAAAGGCAATGGACCTTATGCACAGATCCACTAGTTTCCTGTGTTACATCACGAGATGAACCAATTATACCAGGTGTGTCTGATCATCGAGGTCCGGCACACCTGGATTAACCGGTTTGTCCTACAATGTAAGACAGGAAGTAAAGGAGGTGGCTTAAGTTCAAGAAATAGAGGAGCTGTGTAAAACAGAGACAGACCATAATAACACTTCAACATGTAGTTCTTTCCTACAGAGAAAACCTGGGGCACACGACAGAATCAGACGACGAGTTTCTGAAAGTCAACAGCTTGTGTGATAGGTGGCTCGCAACACAACAGCTTCAAGCACAGCTTAACAGTGGTCGTACGATGCAAGTGTCATCTTTGAGCTTTTACTTATTCTAACATCTTAACAATGGCTTTGTTACCGCAACTCAACTTGCCAAAGTGCTTGAATTTCAAAAAAAAAAGTGGAAAAAGCGGGGTGTTTGAAAACTTTTGACTGGTAGTGTATGTGTGGGTGTAGACAGGTCAAGGCTGTGGTAAAAACCCGAGAGGTTACACTGGAACAAATGTGAATTACATGTGTAGAAATACTCGTGTGTGTGTGTGTGTGTGTGTGTACCTGCATTCGTGGACTCTCCATAAGTCGACGCAGGTGAAAGGAGGACTACACTGGTTCCTTTTGCACGAGTCAGAGGAGCAGCCCTGGGACAGCCCCTGCATGCTGACCTGGGAGACCCCATCCCGGGGCTGACCATCCAGTGGCATGTAACGCCCATTTAAGCGTAGGTCCCTCATGCAACCTACGGGGACAAAACCAGGAAAATAAGGTCACACTTGCGGCAGCTGCAGTAAAACCCATCATTCCTGGATTTTAAGATCCAGACGTCTTGGTGCAGTTGTGAGTTTCTAGTCATGTAACAAAAAGCATCACCTCCACAACCCAGACAACACTTGTTAGATGTGGTAATTACATTTTTGATCCAAATCATGGATCACGATTCAACCTCCAAACACTGTCATGTGATCTGATGTCTAGTAAACATTCACAACTACCTTAATAGGTAAGAAAAGTGTCAAAGTTGACCTACACAACCAAAAGTTTGGGCATGCCTTCTCCTTCAGTGTTTTTTTTTTTTAATTTTCATCCTTCTCAAAAGTGTACATTAATACCTGATGACATCCAAACTGAAAGAACATGCATGCATTTATCCAAGGCGTGTGGTTTTCCTTCTGTCGACTGGACTGGAAATTTGGTTTGAAGACGTCTCGCTACCGATCCAGGAAGTTCCTTCAGCCCTGAAGAAGCTTCCAGTCCAGTCGACAGAACAAAAACCACACGCCTTAGACACTACGACCTGGACGACTGAGAATCTTCACAGACATCCTGCATTTATGCACAAAAGCCAAAAAGAGTGAAACAACTCAGAACATGTTTTATATTTTAGATTGTTCAAAGTGAACACATTAGTTTTGATTCTCTCATCAGATTCAGGGGGTGGTCACACAGAACGGTTTTCAGATCACAGGTGTGCCTTGTCACAGGTTAATCTGTGCTTTCCATCGTCAGTGTGCGTTCAGAGCATAGTCTGTTTATATAACTGGGCAAAGTGAAAATGACGTCACCCATCAGTTTGTGAAGGGTCATTTGAGGTCAATCAGGTTGTCACTTCCTTGCCAGCATCTTGGAGCCAAAAACAGGATGTGACCATATTTGGATGAACGGCAGTAGGGTTACGAGGAGTTCATGCCAAGGGAATCATGGGAAAGCTAACATTAGTCACCAGCTTATTGATGCGGTAAAACTTCACCACACAGTGTCAAACAAAGTCATATGACATGTTGTTAGTGTAAACACTTACCCACAGCTGCAGTCGTCATAGTTATGTATGTCATAACTATGAACATATTGAATAAATAGAACATATGAAGGTCTGAATTGGTCCGAATTCGCTATCGAGCTGTTGCTACAGCGACATGTCAATCAAACCCCAGCACGGCAGTGATTTGTTGGATTATTTGCTGTAAAATCTTAATAACAGAGCAAAAAGTTAAATATGGATCATCATGTTACTTATTAGAGGATCCAAATAAAACGTTTGACACCATGATGAAACATGAATAAAAATTTATTCACTTAGTATATTCAGATAGAATCACATGTATCTATGGAATAAAGCTTCTTGGAGCCAGACGATCATTTCCCCAGTGGCCAAACGGTGGAATTACAACTTAAAGTTACCTCTGCATAGGCCTGAGTGAACAGAACCGGTCGTTGGCCCTCGGTACAGAGTCAATAGGCCTTTAATTGCTACTATAACTACAAATACATAGGACAGCAAGAAAAACTCACGTAAATAAAGAAAAAGGACAGACCATCATTACTTTAAGAACTGAAGGGTTAGGATTAGGTTCTAACCCAAGAACTCTGACTGTCTCCCCAACAGCAGTCACCAAAACCAGCAAACACTGTGGTGAAACTGTTGTGGTTCTGGCCTGTGTGTGTGTGTGTGTGTGTGTGTGTGGGGGGGGGGGGGTGTGTGTGTCTGTGTGTGACTCCTCACCTGACTTCCATAATCAACCACACCTGCCTCCAATAATGAACCATGCGTGTCTTCAATCACGCCACCTACTGCAGCCGACGGACGGTACAGCACCACAGAAAACATCTGACAGTTTTGGCAACTGCCACAATCCAAGTTCTTGAAATTCTATTCTCAAAGTAATCACGCATTGTTTTGACTCTTTACTTGACTGTTTTCTTTTTTGCCGTGATATGGATTATGCAGTAGTTGTAGCACTAAAAGGACTATTGGGTTGATGTTCTTCCACAGTTTGGATGTCATCGTTGTTAATGTACAATGTTGAAAAATGATGAAATTAAAGTAAAAACTAGGACTGTAAAACAATAAAAAATTTAATATGATTAATCACAGGGTCACTGTGGATTATCCATCCATCCGTCCATCCATCCGTCCATCCATCCATCCATCCATCCATCTTCTACCACTTATCTGTGGGGTCGGGGGTCGCGGGGGCAGCAGCTTGAGCAGGGAGTCCCAGACTTCCCTCTCCCCGGCTACATC
>JAQQAE010014453.1:0-12383 GCA_029823295.1 Pseudamia nigra
CACTATCCTTATATCACTTGTTGCCAGCTGAAACATAATCACCCATGCAGAAATTATCCAATGAGAGGCTCGTACCTAGTTTAGTTAAATCCAGGTGGTGACCTTTTTTGTGGCCAAGCAGTGTATTTGTCTCTTGCTCCTGTTTCTTCTTTTTGCATTTTGAAGCTCTACTTACAATCTGGTTGCGCTCCACCAATGTGAAATGTGGATATTTGTTATCTTTCCCCCAGTCTTAATATTTTGTTCAGGAGTATATATGAGTGGTCATTTATATACAACATAAACTACACCTGTTGTTTTACAAATAAATGTTGTGGTGCCTTGTTATATCCCTTCAGTGTATCGTTCCTCATTAGCTGTTAATGAATACCCTAACTTAGCCAGTTCCAAAACAAATAAAAAAGGACCAAAACTGTCAAAAAACAAAAGCGCTATACATAATGTTACTCTAACAGTGTGATGAATTTTTGTACATTTAGCTCCAGAGAAGACACTGCATCCTCTTTAGTCTATTAAATTGATAATGTTTGGGGTCTCAACTGTCAGACAAACAGCGCAGGCAATTAAAATGTGACATCTTGTTACAAAGCAGATGACAAAGGTAAAAGCAGAAGGTACACAATATGACAAACAATGACAAAAACCAATTAACCACAACAAGCATTTTTTTATGTTTACAGGAACTCCTATCATTTGTTTACTGTTAAGTTTTAAAAGTACTGTATCAAGAGATGAGACCAATGCAATAAAAAAGCAACTATGTGATTTCACCGCTAGGGGGCAGTAATGTATTACAGACAGCAGGAGAGGACTTAGTCTTGTTTTCCTTCCAGCTGTTCCTTTCAGGGGTCGCCACAGCGAATCATCTGCCTCCACCTCACCCTACCCTCTGCATCTTCTTCTCTCACACCAACTACCTTCATGAGAGGACTTGGTAATATATAAATAAGTTTGAATATTCAACCATCATTTTCTGACAAACCCCACCATATAAAGTTGTATTATTGAAAACAAAAATGCATCCTTTGCAATAGTTAATGTTTTTCATTACTTTTGGAAATATTTGCAGTATTTCATACTCAAATATGATTATTGTATTATTTAAATAGTTCTTTATAGGCACACACGACATACACGCCTTGAACCTGGGCAGAGCCATCACTGGACTTCAGTCTTTTACTGTTGGGAAGTAAAACTTTCTTGATATGGACTGTAGCCCCCTCTTCTTCGTATGAACGAGACCTTGAGGGAGCATCTTATTGGTGGAAACTTGGTACTTAATCAATTTGTTTGATTAATGTGTGTTCCTTGAAGGGACCGTGTATTGGGACTGTAGCAATGTATCTGTATAAAACTACAGTAGTCTGTGTGTATTTTGAAGGGGTAAAGTTAGGGTCATATAAGGTGTATGGTGGGAAAATTGAATAGATACTGTATGTAAATACATGGCTTTAAATGTGTGGCTGGGTGTGAATGAATGCTTTATGTGCAGCACCTTTAATGTTAAATTAAATCTAATGATTACCTTTTATTGCTGTTTTGGGAGTGATATTATAAAGCTCAGGCCTAAACAGATATTAGGGATGAAGATCAAAAATATTACAGTGTAAACACAATGAGACATGTTAATGTAACCGCATATACTTTCAACTTTAATTTTATTTAATGCAGTAACAACATACTGAATCTGAATTATATGAATCATCAGTACAAGATGTATTTATTTTTGGTGCTGGTGAAAAACAAGTCAAACTTTTTCTGCTGTGATAAAAACAAGACAAAAAAAGGAAACCTCAGTCTCTTTATCCACTCCTGTCTAGAACACAACCTTAAATCCAGAATATGTAGCATGTAAAAGAAGCATATTCTTTGAATCTGAAAAACGCATTAACAGTTTGATCAAGGCTCAGGATCATTGGCGATGGCCAGGCCATCTCTGAGTCGTGCGAGTGCCTGGTTGGCCTCCAGGAGCTCCTGGTTCAGTTTACTGCAGTTCTCCAGTACCTCAGTCAACTCCTGCAGCTTCAACTGCATCTTATTATTGTTGACTTCATACACAGTGTACATGTGCTCCTTCATCTTCTGGCATATCTCTGATACCTGTGACAGAAAAAAAGCCTCATCAGACTGAGACATTACTGAGAAAGGACAGTATAGGAATTGCTTATACGTGGTACCTTATTCAATAACATTTCCTTAAAGTCGTCAATCATTTTCTGATCACTGGTGCGGCTATCGTTAATCCTTTCCACCAGTTCCTGCACTCTCTTGCTGATAATATCAATACTTAAAGAACAAGAGAAACAGATATGGACAGAGGAATGTTAACTTTGTCAACAGATAAAGACAACTGGAAGAGGTAACGTCTGTCCTGTCTCACAGACAGGACTCCACGGGCTGCTCTGTACCTGGTGGACTGCTCTTGAATATCTGATTTATTCACAGCTTGGGCATCTCCACATGATAGGTCTGTGTCTTCTGTCTGTAGTGCAAAGGAATTGAAAAATTAATAAATTAGGAATGAAACAGTAAACCTGTACTGTCAACTAACTTACAACTACAGCATACAGTATGTGGCACACGCACTGGTGATACAACCCCACTTCCACAAAAGTTGGGATACTGTGTAAAATATAAATAATAACTGAATGCAATGATTTGCATATCTCATAAACACATAGTTTATTTGCAATAGAACATAAACATAAAAGTCATGAAACTGAGCCATTTTACCATTTCATGGAATATATTAGTTCATTTTGAATTTGATGGCAGCAACACATCTCAAAAAAGTTGGAGCAAGGGAAACAACAGGCTGGAAAAGTTTGATACATTTCTTTGACCACAGAACTGTTTTCCATTTTGCTTCAGACCATTTTAAATGAGCTTAGGTTCAGAGAAGACAGCGGCGTTTCTGAATTGTGTTCATATATGGCTTCTTTTTTGCATCATACACTTTTAACTTGTATTTGTGGATTGCACAGACTTTGAACTGTGTTCAGTCAGTGATTTCTGAAAGTGTTCCTGAGCCCATGCAGTGATTTCCAGTAGAGAATCATGTTTGTGTTTAATGCAGTGCCATCTGAGGGCCCAAAGATCACTAGCATCCAGGGTTGACCTTGACCTTCCTTCTGATTCTCTGAATCTATTAATGATATTACACACTGGAGATGGTGGGATCTTCAAAGTCTTCTCAATTTTATGTTGAGGAACATTTTTCTGATATTGTTCCAAAATTTTTATATGCTGTTTTCACATATTAATGAACCTCTGCTGCTTACCTCAGAGAGTCTCTGCCTCTTTAAAATGCTCCTTTTATACCCAATCATAATAATAATAATGGATTGGATTTATATAGTCATGTTACTGACCTGTTACCAGTTAACTTAATTAGTGTCAAATGCTCCTCCAGTTGGTTTTGATTTGTGTCAATTACTTTTCCAGGCTTTTGCTGTTCCAACTTTTTTTTTAGATATGTTGCTGCCATCAAATTCAAAATGATCTAATATTTTCCTTGAAATGGTAAAATGTCTTAGTTTCAACATCTGATATGTTGTTTATGTTCTACTGGGAATAAAATATGGGGTTATGAGATTTCCAAATCACTGCATTCTGTTTCTATTTAGGTTTTATTTAAATACCAACTTTTTTGGAATTAGGGTTCTATTCATTTTAGCTAAATACAATATACTGCAATACTTCAACACGCTATATATTATGTTATTAGACTACATAATTCAGTAAACGGATACTCAAGTCAAAGGACAGCTTGTTCACACCAGCATTTACAGTTTTTGGACATAACCCCGAGTTTTATATTATGCTCATTAAACTTTACCATGTGAGGGTTTTCAGGGCCGCTTCTGGATGTGGATACTGAGGCGGATGGAAGGTCGTCAAAGAAAAAATCCATCATAATCTGCCTGAGTCTGAGCCAGTGATCACGGTTCTGGAAAAGACACTACGGTAATTAGTTAATGCTCGCTGAATATAGGCTAGGGTTAGGGTTAGGGTTAGGGTTAACCCTGTACAGGACCGGTTGGTTAGCTAGCTTATATCTGAGCTAATTTACATAATTCAGTATGTTTAAATCAATGGTAGAAATAATGATAGACAGAATATCTAAAGTATTACCTGAGCGACTCTACTACTGTTTTACACATATCAAGGATATAATCTCTGGATTTAAGTTAACTAACATGTATCTAAACGGCTTTTTGTCTTTAATTGTAAAACTAACAGCGAAGTCCCATTTTATAGGACGTTGCTAGCTTAAGCTAACTTTAGCTAATTCATAAAAATTACAGCTAAATATTGCACACGTGTAAGCCACAAAATGTTTTACAGAATAAACTGCAAGCAAGCTTCTAAAACAACTGATGACAAATTATATATTTAAATTAGATAAAGTGTGAACAGGTTGACACACCTTGTTAAGAAGCCGAAATAGGTTTAGCTTTGTTAGGTTAAAGCCACAATAACTGCAGGTGTTTGAACAGAAGCTGTTCATCGACAGTAGACAGGGGTGTGTCGCGTAACAGTACTCAAGTAAAAGTACTGTTACTTCATAATGTAAATTACTCAAGTAGAAGTAGCTCTTACTCATAAAAATAAGCACTTCGTTAAAATGAAAACTTTGCCATAAAAAAATACTCAAGTAGGGAGTAAATTCATGATCTGAAATTGGTTACAATAATTTTTATTCAGTTGTATTGTTTTGTTTTGTTTTTAATCATACTTGTCAATTTTCTTGGTTATATTGTACTGTTTTAGTAATTTACTTGATTATTTTTCTCATTTTTGCTCATTTTGCTGGGCATTTTGTTTTTTGTTCAGTTTTATTAGTTATTTTGATCATTTTTGTTACTTTATGCGATCGTTTTCATAACTTTGCTCATTTTGCTGTGTATTTTTTAATTTCAGCTAATTTTTTGTGTGTTTTGTTCATTTTTGCTCAGGTTTATTGGTTATTTTTATTATAAAAGCGAAGTGGACTGTATGCGTGTGTGTCCGTTTTATAACTTGGAAACTGGGCAGAGCTGGCCTTTGACATTTCACATACTTATAACGAAAACGGTTTGTCAATTGGACCAATTTTTTTGGAGAAATAAGTGATTTACTGCAGCCATATGTTCATACTTCCTAATGTTATCATACAAGCAGTGATTAAAAAAAACTACTCTAGTACATTTACAGTATAGCAGTATATGTACTTAAGTACGACCCACCTCTGACTATTATTATTATTATGGTGGGTACAGCATGTGGATTTGCATGTACATTCTGCTACTTCCCACTAATATACGCTGCTTGTACCGTGTGTATGGAATGATGTGTGTGCACTGTGCTGGAGAAAGCCACTCAATCAGATTTCGCGTTCTAAACTGGGATTAACTAATCCGAGTGGGATGAGGATGGGACTGATTGATCTCTGCTGTGACTGGAAGAGTAATCTGTGTGTCTCACCGCCCACACTGTGGATTATTCCCGAACAGGGGACACAGTAGAGGCGTGCAGACTGCATGTCATGTCCTCATGTCTGTTTGATGGAAGCAGTGAACACAAATGTAACGATGAACAACATGATGCGATTGAAAACAAGGTAATGGAAACATGTCGGGTAACGTGGACTGCAGAAATTTGGTCCTGACAGGTGGGTAGTGTCTATTTAAACCTAAGATGTACATGAAAGCTTAAATGTGCATGGTTCCCTTCTGTGTCACTGTTAATTGGGCTAAAATGTAACTTTGTCCATTTCAGGTTGTGACACTTCACACAGTGGTTAAATCAACTTGGAAGCATTTCCACCAGGAGGGAACAGTTGCTTCTCCCTGGAGGACGCGGAGGCTCCTTCTCTTGGAATATGGATAGCTTCAACTACACAGATGGAGGCAGACATTCAGTCCAGTATCTGGTTCATAACTTGGAACCTCTTTATAAGGAGTACAAGCCACCCCCCAGGGACCTCATCCAGCTGCCCAAGTCGATGCTGTACCTGCTGATGGCTGGCCTGGTGGTGGTGGCTGTCGCTTACGCCATCGTGGGTCACCTCATTAAAGACCTCATGCTGGATATAACAGGTACTAAAATCTGACACTGATATCTGTTGTACATGAATCACTTAACAAAAAAAGCAAGGTAGTGGCTGGAAACGGTTGAATTCTGTACACGGGGGGCAGGGGTGCTGCCACGGATTTGGGTCCCTGTGAAAGAAATATCACTTTGGGCTCCACCACTTCAATGCCGCAAACCACACCAACCGAAAAAATATAACGTGCAGACGTGGATCAATTATCTGCTTACAATACATTTTATAATTTTGTGCAAGATTGATGAGAAATGTGCAGTCATCCTTTTCATATTGATAATATTTATGATTACTATTATAACATTGCTAGATTTTTTAAATAATGATTGGTACCTTCCATCAAATACAAATAAAAGATAATATAATAGTGCTCAAAATAAGATCATAACTAAAACTGTCCACCTTCCAATAAATAATGTAGAGTTTTTCTTTGTTTTATCTATGAATTATTGTGTGGCACATAAGAATAATGTATTATTATAAAAGTGTGCACAGAACAACACACACTGTGTAAACTAGAGGCACTGGCACCTGGACCAAACCATTGACATAAGGAGGGGGGAGGTGGGTGGCAGAGGCTGACTGGATTTAATTGTTTTTTGCCAAAAACAAAATTAATGTGAAGAGGCAAATATGTGTATTAGTGCCTTGTGAAGTAAACATTGTTTTATGGTGATAGGATAATAATTTTGTAAACAATGAATTAATTTTCTTCTATTTTCCTGGGCCCTTATCAGCCATGGGCCCTTAAAATTATTATGACTTTTCTCCCCTGTATAGTGCCCCTGCATGAGGGGTCAGTCAGTCAGTTTAGTCAAATACAACCACAATTATGCAATAGTTACTATCTGATAAAATATAAAAACAAATTATTTATTATTAATCAACCAGACAGTTTGTATTGTATTTTTTCTCTACAAAGCTCAACAGTGCACACAGTATTTGTACTACTGCAAATACTGTGGCTTTCAATTATGTGAATAACTATACAAAGTCTGTGAACAGTGAAATACAGAAAAAAATGTGTTGAAAGTGTTGGTTTTAGGTTTTGTTCATTTTTTAAAGCATTTTCTTGACTGTTTACTTTATTTTTGTTCATTTTTCTTCTTCGTTCTGTTGCAACTTCTGGTTTGTTTTGCTCATTTTGTTGATTTTTCTTCTTTTTGCATCTAATTTGGTTCATTTTCTTGACTGGTTTGTTCATTTTGCTTCTTTTTTTGGTGAATTTTCTTCTGATCTTTTTCACTTTTATTAATTTTTCTTACCATTTTGTACCTTTTGCTTCTTATATTGCTCATTTCTTATAATTATTTTATTCCTTTTCTGTCAAAATACTCACTGCCTTATTGTGTTTTGCTTTGCTTTGTCTTAATTTTGTAATTACTATATACATAATGTAACCTCGTTGCTGCCAGTTTGCCTTTGTAGGTCAGTGTAGTCAGCACCATGCATGAAAGGGTTAAAAGAAAAGGTGGGGTGGGGGGGCTGGAGCCTATCCCAGCTGACTTAGGGCGGTACACCCCGGATGTGTCGCCAGTTCATCGCGGGGCTGTAATGAATAACTATGTAAAGAAAATGAAAGAAAATGCACAAATATATAGATGTAGAGAATATATTTTGATCATTATTTTTTGCTTAGAGGCTGATTTTTGGTCTTGAGTAAAAGTTGAAGAAAGCAGACAATGTTTATTTGCAATTTAAACTGTTTGAAAAGATACAAGATTAAAAAAAAAGTAAAACATAGCAGGACAAAATTGAGATGAGTAAAAGATACAAAAGATGAAAATGTAGGATTCACAATGCTTTTGTGTAACTAATCCCAAATGTCTACTTTAAACACACCCGAACCTACTGTACGGTATACAAAAAGGCCTCCACAGCTTTGGAATAGACATTTTAAAGAATGCCATGACTGGGTGAACCTGACCGGGACCTTACCTGCCATTGGAATGCTGAAAGCAGGGTGGACCACCAGCCAATTTACCAGAACAGTAAATGTCCATCACTCTACAATAGTGCACTTACATTAGTGTTACTGTATTTGTCCAGAGGAAAAACAGCAGACCAACCATGTGTAGCAGCCAGAAACCAAGAGCCATACATCCACCTTTTACACCTCAGAAACAGGTTCTAACCTACCACCAAGACAACAGCAGAGTATTGACACACACAGTAGACCAGTACATGCACATTTATATTTTTTAACATCCTTTTTTCATTTGTTTTGTGACTGATTAAATTAGGAGATTCATTAAAAGGTAATGTGTCTCAGTGTCTCAGTGGACATTGACAACACAACTACACCTTTGATTTTACAAATGAATGTAGTGGTGCGTTAATAAATCCTTTGAGTACAGTATATTAAATTAATGCAAGTGAAGTAAAATGTCAGTAACTACAATTTTATATTTTGGAATTAGTTTGTAAATTAATTTATTGTGTAACTTGTCCGTAGCTCTGTTTCCAACATAGCTGGGTCATGATTTCAATTGTCAATAGAAACAATATGACAATTTTCAAAACACCGAAATACATTATTTGCTTGAAAATTGCAGAGAAATGACATATCAGACACAGAAACTGAGAAACATCATTGTTTTTGGAAATCGCTTTCTCATTTTGAGTTTGATGCCAGCAAAGTGTCCAAAAAGTTGGTTCCTGGTCATATTTAATCACCCTGTTGCATCACAGGTCATTCAGCACCACTTTTAAGTGTTTGGGATCTGAGACCAAATGCTGGGATTTTGAAAGTGGAATGTCTTCATATTGTTGCTTGATTTAGAATTCTAGCGAGGAGAATTCTAGCGGGGAGGCGAGCCACGAGCTCTCGCTTCTGGCATCAAGCGCGCATTCCCTGAACAAATGCGACGTGTTCTGCAGAGCGATTAATACACATTTTTTTTCTTGTTCATTATGCATTTTTTGACTTGTGCGACTAACATTCCGGAGTTTCTTATCACACAGAAAATACGGTAAGTCAGTTTTCAGATGAGTTATAACAACTTATCACCACTAGGATAGGGCCATAGCACCATTCTCGTGCATCATACCATTATTTTAAAAGATTAGATTAAATTAAAATTAAAATACACTTTTGCTTTTTCAGGCAAATGTCTCAAATCCAATTAAACCTGATTGAATCCACACCTGTTCGGTTCCTGGCAGTTGAAACAGGAAGCAGGGAAAACATAGCAAAGCACCAGCTCCATCACAAGCAGTTAGCCAAGTCTTCTTCTCAAACCACCTTCTTGAAAAAGACTAATTTCTCCCTCGGTCTTGGGTTTGTTGTTTGATATGGATGTCTGGATGGTTGGGTCTACGCTCTTACCTGAAGCTTTTGCTGTGGTCTTCTTCTATGGAACGATTCAGTTTTTAGGAACAGAAGCTAAGGGTGTACTCACACTGGGAGTTTGTTCCACACCTGGGCGCGTTTGTCACCTTTAGAGCGGATCATTTGAGTAAGGTGAGTAGAAGCGGGCTGCGCTCTGGCACTGGGCCTCAGCGCGGTTGGAAGAGGTGGTCTACAGCACGGCACGGTTGGTCACGCACGCGTACAAGCACGGCGAGTGTATGTGACGATGATGTAAAATCACCGCGTCCTTCACTACATTCATGTCAAAACAATGGCAGCAGCTGAAAAAATCTCCGCCTGCAGGCAGCGCGGTTAATTGCAAATCGTCGCCTTGCATTCTCGAGAAACCTAGGTGTGTCACCGGACAGCATCTGCCAAAATGGCCCTTTTCTATTGTACTGTGTATGCACCATTTAACAAGCATCTGTGTTATAAATTTTGTTTCTCCAGAGAAACAGGAAATGCACCAATTGCCCATTTAGTTGATGTAAACCACCAAGAACATCCTTATACTACATTTTCAAATGTTTAAAATTATTTTATATGATTCTTCTCTTCTTCATGTGAGACAGGTGGGGTGGAGCCGTAGTGCGCTCTATTGACAGGCTACCGCTGCCCAGAACATTCATCTTGGACATCGTCTCTGCCTTTACGCGATCTTTTGTTGCATTCAAACACACGTGTATGTAACATGCAGTGTTCTCCATACACCTCAGTTATTGGATGAAAAGATTCAGTTGCAGTTGTCTTCAGTTTCACCACAAATTTCAAGCTAATGCATTGCTCAGTTTTTAAGCTAATCATTTTTCTGACACCTTAGAAAAAAACAAGTGTGTTTCAGTCAGTATCTTGCTTTGATATATGTAACATTCAGTGTGACTGTGAACTATGTGGTTTTATCCCCATAAACTCAGTCTCATTATTTAATAGATGTACTTCCTATTTTAGTTTAAGAATGTCGTAGTACAAACTGTCCATCCATCCATTATCTTCCGCTTATCCGGATCAGGGTTGTGGGGGCCTGCAGCCTGAGTAGAGAAGCCCAGACTTCCCTCTCCCCAACCATCTTCGCCAGCTCCTCTGGGGGGACCCCCAGGCATTTCCATCCAGGCATCTCCAGCATGTCCTGGGCCTGCCCCAGGGTCCCCTCTGAATTGGAGCTAGTTTTTGCAACCAGGGATTGGACCACCCTGGCCCCTGCCTTCGGCTGCCACCCAAAACACACAGCATTAGACCCTTATGACTCTTCCTGCAGGTGATGGGCCCACAGCAAGGCACAGTCATAACGGTCGTTTGAATCACGCTTAGCCTGACCTGTCACTGAGGACCAGTCTGCCTTGGGAGACCCTACCAGGGGTGAATTGCCCGCAACGAATTGCCTCCTAGGATCACTCAGGCACACAAACCCCTCCACCACGATAAGGTGGTGATTCAACAAGGGCATAGTACAAACTGTCAAGGACCAATTTGCTGCACAAACCGCCTCCTTTGACATTTCATACTTTATATTTTCCTTTTCTATTTATTGTAATTTTTTATACAGTACATCCTTTGTAATAATCCCCATCTTGCCTCCTCTGTCTCTCCATAGACTGTTTGCTGGGCCCTGTAGACGAGGACTTAAAAAAAGATGGTGACGTGGAAGGAGTGAACCCCTTGCACATGCCAACCACCATCACCCACTCCCACCCAAATGCCTTCCATGTGTGGGACCAGGACGATGTCATCATCCCCATGACACGGCCAGACGAGAGCAAGGCAGGCAGCCCCCTGATGGCTGTCCTCCCTTACATACCGTCTTTCTTGCCCCACTCCCCATTCAACATGAGCAGCCCATCCTACAACCACTCCTCCTGCGTCCCCACCCCGAAGGACAGTGATGCCTGAGGTGTCCTCTGATCACAGACTTCACATCTTTTCTCCTTTTTTCTTTGTCTTCATTGATTCATTTGGATGTGAATATTACCAGCAACTCATTGACTCCTTTTTTAAGTTTCTGTGAAATCCAGGAGTGAATCAGAGCCAAAAGTATCATATGCAAAGTCTGGTTTTCTTATCTGGACGGAAAGCAGCGATCAAGGCCAAGAGGACACACGTGTATTTGTTTTGGTGTAAATGGACAGATCTCAGCCTGCTGACTAGAAAGATATGGATCTGAACATCTTAACTGATCAGCAAACTGCAAAATTCTCCCCAGATGTGTGCACAGACACTCAGCAGGATCGCCTTCACTTGTTAATTCTCCCAGTGGATTTGTGCCAATAAGTGCAGCATCCTGATTATCGTCTTTCTCCTGCCAGGTCCACAAATGCCGTCAGTCCACGCAAGGCCTCGGACAGAGTACTATTACTTCATTTGACACATCTCACATCGACAGGCAGGTGACAAATGAAAGGACGAAAAGATAGATGAAGGTCAACTCTTTAACATTTGCCAAATCAGTAGTGTTTCATACAATGCCTACTGACTGGGGAACTAACATGCAACTGCATCTGCTTACATGGTGGTATTTATTGCTGTTTACATCTAATATGGTATTTTAAGTTTGTTTCTTGTACAGTAAGTCTGCAAATGGTGAACATTTTCAGTACAGGTAAATCTGTTAATTATTATTGATGTTATATGTAAATCTGTTAATTGATTGATTGATGAGATTTCGGCCTTGGATTGTGAAGCGCCTAGAGATAATCGGTGATTATGATTAGCGCTATACAAATAAAGATTGATTGATTATCTAAATTAATATATTATTTGGTTTATAAAATAACAAAAAAATGTCCATCAGTGTTTAACAGCCCAGTGTCAGGACTGATCGATGAACAGACAGAACAGAGACTCAATCGCCAGGCTCAGAGTGTAGGTTTGATGTGACAGAGTTTATTCTCACAGAAAAGGGGAAAGTAAACGGACAGGTCGACTGAACACGTAAAGGATAACGACGAT
>JAQQAE010014454.1:0-12383 GCA_029823295.1 Pseudamia nigra
GAAGGTAGTTGGTGTGAGAGAAGAAGATGCAGAGCATAGGGTGAGATGGAGGCAGATGATTCGCTGTGGCGACCCCTAAAGGGAGCAGCCGAAAGGAAAAGAAGAAGAAGTCACATGTTAACTCCGCCTCACCAGCCAACTGTGACTGTAAACACAGCTCTGAAATATGCTTGCATAATATGAATGTGCAATCACACACCACACAAACTCCCCCTTGACTAGAATGCTATCCAACATGGACGAATGGCTCATCCACTGGTCCATGGAGCTAAGATTTCATCTCTTTAATGCCACTAAACAGCAAAAACTAAGGACAGAGTGAAGCTGAACAATACGGAGATAGTAAAATAGTAAAAAGTAAAATAGTAAGAATTAACAAAACGAAGAAGAATATTAGTAGAAATAAACAGAACACACAAGAAAATCAACAAAAATTGAGACAATAATCAAGATATTGTAACAATGAACAAACTAAACAAAAAGTGAAAAAAATGGAAAAGTGACCAAAAAAAAGAAACAAACAAAATAGTCAAGAAAGAGATTCAAATTAAACAAAAATAATCAAGAAAAAATAATTTTAATACCGTAATTATCAATGTGAAGATTAGGAGAAACACACAGAATTACCAAAAATATACAACAATGAATAAACTAACCAAGAAAACATGAAAATTAGGAAAAAGGGGAAATAAGGAAAAAACAAAATAGTCAGAAAAATGAGTCAAATTGAAGACAACAATCAAAATTTAAATAAAAATGATCAAGAAAATAATAAAATACAAAACAAAAAGGACCAAAAGTAAGCAACAAAATGAAGAAAAATAGACCAAATAATCAAGAAAAAACAAAAATGAAGAAGATAACCCACAAAATGAACTCAAAATGAGTAAAGTGGCTGGCTTAAAGCATACGCTGTCATTCACAAGTGTACATTAAAATCAACTAAATAAGCTCTGAATCAAAACAAAATATAAAAATGAACACAAATTAAGAAATAATCAAGAAAATTAAATTACCCAACAAAGAACACAACTGCCATCACTTAAGTGAGCTTTGTTAGTGAACACATGTGATACCAGCACTGGGCCACAGTTATGGCTACACTGAATATGGTGAAACCACAGGATGGACTGGATTTCTCCCTTAAGCTGTCTGCGCATTAAACACGGATCAAGGACCAAAACAAAACAACTACTTAAAGGAGACATGTCATGCATTTTCTAACCCTAAAAATTATATAAATGTGGTTTTGAACTTCAAAAATCCTCTCAGTGTTGTTTTCTTCGCTGAATCCTTTTCCCTTTGCTGAACCTTGACAGAAATAGATCCCATTTCGGTCCCTCCCTGCCCCTTGTTCTGATTGGTTGATTGTTTTTCTGAGCAATCGCGCAGTCAGACCAATCAGAGTTCACGGTATGTGGCTTATGCAAATAAGAGAAGTCACCAGTAGGGACTGGTGTGAAATGAACCAGGCTGAGAGCTGACCTGAGTCCCAGTGCGCAGGGCCTAGGCCTCAGGCTGAGGTAGGTGAACTGTGGGTTTTCAGGCAGATTCAGCTGAACCCGATCAGAAAAGCTCTGTGCACTATTTGTCCCTGAACTGACCGTTTTTACTTGCAGCATGGTTTTAGTGCCCAGTAGCATGTTTAATCATGTTGAAAAGCACAGAAACTAGATTTTTCATGTCTCTTTTAAGTATATAGGTGTAATACAGATAGATGATGCTCCATCCCACAGACACATTAAACTTCTCTAAAAATACAGTACAGGTGCTTTTCCCAAATATAGGGCAGGGAGGAAAAGCAGGTAATGAAGCCTTTTTTTACCGGGTCTAACAATTGTATTTGTTGATTTCATTTAGCACTTTGTTCATTTTTGTAGATTTTCTTAGAATTGTTCATTATTTCTTACTTTATTCATTATTTTTGGTCATTTTTCTCCTTAATTTTGATTTAACTTTATGAACACTAGAGTATGCCTATGGGGCCTTGTGAAGTGCAGTAAATCTCTGCCATCATTAAAGAGCACATGCCAATGCTTAGTGGAGAAAAGTATGATTATCCTCAACTTCTCTGCACATGTGAGCAGACAGAAGAACATTACATTGTCCAATTTTAAAACCACTAGAAGAAAACAGTACAATTTAAAATATTCTAAAAACCACGTTTTTATGTTGCTCGTCATGTGATACTGGCCTGAAGCCCGACACCAATTACAAACCGGAAAGAGAACAGACAGTTTCTCAGGACTCATGGGAATGGATTAAAGAGACAATTTCTGATCTTAAAAGGTGATTAATTGTTCCACAAGTGAAACATGCACGGTCGCATGGTCTGGATGTTTAAGATCAACAAGCACCATGAGGCTAAGACGACAATATCTACATGGACAAACTGGTACTTTGGATCAGTAAGAGAATACTGACGTGGCACTACACATGGGAAATGTATAGAAGATATAGATAGAAGATATTTAGGATATTATAAGTGAATATGCCTTTTTTACTTGATTGTTTTGGTAAAATGAGCAAAAGTGAGATCATTTCATCATTCATTACCGCTGCTACATGACCCTCATTCAGAAGTGCACACATACGTTCTTTAGCTTTTCTTTGCTTAGCCAGTCTATATTATTGTGCAGTAGCAAATCACTGTGGGTGGCCTCTGCTGACTCAGCCATAAGCTGTCAGAAAAAGCAATGTTATGTGCTTGATGTAATTAATGATATGCATCACTTTACCCATAATTTCTGGTCACTCAGTGCTTGGTTTTGCACAGAGGACACTTATGAATGAGGCAGTGTAGTGCTTGAATGTGAAGAACAACCTCCTTCAGTCTGCTCACCAAACCTCTACACTTTCAACCATAGAAGCTGCGCTGCCTGTCACAATCAGATTAACTTTATCGCATCAGCACATCAATTATATCTCCCTCCACAGTAGAGGGCAGCACATTTATATGATGCACAGCAGTGCATACAGAGGGGTCACCTGTTTCACTGAAATGATCAGGCCACCCATACATTTATCAGCTGACAGGCACTGCCAAATAGGCACCATCACCTCCTTGAAAAATTCTGCATCAGTGACGGGCTTCCCCTGGCGAGACACAACCCAGGATGCTCAAAGTGAAGCACTGGCCACTTCGTCCTGGGCTGTGAAGCCATGGATGATGCTGCTATGTGTGTAATTTGCACTGAGTGCATCAATTTTGAGCTTTGGGTTTAAAAGACACCTTGAAAACTCAGTTTTCTCATGTGGTGTCGTCACATGCATTCTGACAGTGACTACCTCATTGCAGATGAGACACACAGGGTTGGCATTCATAAAGCTAGGTAGGATAGCAGCATTCTTCCTTGTTGTCCTTCCTCTTTTGGTCTTTCAATAACAACACTGTTATTGTAGCTTGCTAGCTTAAACGTTGAGCCAATTTTAACTGTGTGTTACAGGCTAGCTTAGCTATGAGTCAGTTCTCTGAGCTCCCAAGACAGCCCCCGTAACTAATCCTTCACCACACGTGTATGTACAGAACTTGAGTTGTGTTCTATACTAGCCCTGGGTGATGTGCTTGTCCCTAAACTACTGGAGGATGAGGTGTGTGTCTGCCAAACTCACCACTACATGTCTGCTTAGGGATCCGGCGTATCACACCCACAGAGTCCATCTGTATTTTCTTCTAACGGCCAACCCGCTCTTGGGTCGCTTGGTTGTCGTTCAGAGGTTTTTAAGATGACTATATACAAAAGTGTTAGCGTGCTCTCAAAAGTTCGATTCTTAGCCCGTAGGTCAATAGTTCGGTTCTGTCAGCTGTTTCCTTTCTGAGCTGTTCTGTCAAAACTCTCGATTCCAATTGTCCTGAATCTCTGACACTCATTTAGACGAGCATCTCGATTTCTGTCGACATCTCTTCTCATCACTCTCCATGTGCCCCCCCCCCCCGCTGCTTTATCAGCTCGTATCCAACACAGCTGACTCCCATTCACGCTGATGACAGAGTTTACAAACCACGCCCAGATCCTCCAAATGTCAATCAGTGACTCCCTGAAATAAAACCACACCTATGGAAAAGCAATCGGAACATTGTGCAAAGAGTAAAAAAACAATGTTGCAGATCAAGTTGGGGGGGGCGGGCAGGCAGAGAAGTGTTGCTAATATAACACTTTTGTTTCTTTACTTATTCATTCAAACTGAATTTGATTGGAATTGGAAATTCACAAGATAACAATATTATATAATTGTAATTTTCCTCTATGTAAATTACCCTTTTAATACATCATGTATGTTTTTTGGCCTGTCATCTCAAGCCGACCCCTGCTGTAGATCTTGAAGTGGTCAATAACTGTGCTGAGTTAATTGGTTTAGTCATTTCCAAGATACTGCACCAAATCAAAAAAGGTAAAAGTTACTGGCTTCGTCTTACTGAACTGATCTTTCTTATGTGTGAGCTAGGAAAAGCCAGGAACAACAGGTCTGGTGAAGCATGGCGTCTGACCATTCTATCTCTGTCTGTACTGACTCGCTTACCTGGAATTGCTGTTCTAATGAGAGTTGCAGGACAAATGTGCTGTGTAATGTTCACAGTGCAGTTTACAACAAAGCTAATCTGTGATATTGCATTATACAAATAAATAAAGAGACTGAGAAATTTAAATTTTGGAGGATGAGATCCAAAACACAATAATGGCAAAAAACTGATGGTAAATGGCAGAAATAACAGTATTAACAGTACACTGGCTGGTTTCAGTACTTATTAAAAAGCCTAATGCAGTAAGTCTTACAATATAAAGTTTATTGCTGTTACTTATACAATAACTGAAGGGAAAGGACAGGACATTAAAGAGTACTGTGATAACAGAGGTATGTCCTTATATCACATGCAGAGATTGCTGCACCACCATAAGAAGAAGCACAGTGTCTTTAATCCTGGTCATCCCTGCAGGATGATGCAGAGAACAACCCGTTATGTAATGCTCAGAGTGCTGCTGCAGCACAAATGTCCATTACTCACAGACACGCACAATCTACCGAAGGAACAGGCACAAAGTGAGGCAGAGACATTACTGCACGCAGCCATTCATAAACTCAAGTGTGAGAATGCAGTGTGTTTTAGATTTGTGTTTGGCCTCAGACAGTCATTCAGTCGCAACTCTAGTGTGTAGTTCAGAAATGTACACAAAAATGTCTGCTTGCCCAAGAGTCAGAAAACACCTGTACATATACCTGTGCACACTTAACAGCACAGACAGGGTAACCTATAACTGTTTAAAGTTTAAAATGTTCCTTTGCAATGTTTACTTACTCATCAGAGAATGTAACTACAACTACAACACAATATAATAATATAATAAAATATAACACAGTATAATATAACAAAATATAATATGTTTTGGCAATATATATAATTAGCATAACTAACAGATTAATTACCAAAAACAAGAAATTGTTAAAATTTTGCTTCAACAGAAAGTTTAATTATGGTCCCATACACAATAATGGTGTTTCCAATAATGATGTATATTTATGACTGGATACAATGTTTTGGGGTTTTTTTTTATCCCAGTTGAATACACTACTAGTCAAACATTTGGGCACATTTTCAACTTCAGAGGCTTGTTTTTTAATATTTTCAACATGGAGCTGTCACGCAGGAAGCAAAGAGGAAGACCCAAGATTTATGGATGTGGTGCAAGACAAGCTGCAGGTAGTTGGTGTTGGAGAAGAAGATACAGAGGTCAGAATCAGATGGAAGGTGTTGATTTGCTGTGGCGACCCCTAAAGGGAACAGCTGAGAGAAATGATGTTCAGCCTTATACATTAACACTGAATGCATCCAAACCATAGAATATGTTTTACATTGCAGACTGTCCTAAGTAGCCACATTTAGTTTTGATGACAGACTTGCATTCTCTCATCAGATTTCTTGCAATCTCTTGTCTTCTTAATGTACTTTAGGCCATCAGTTGTCTTGTACAGACAATTCTATAATCACCTTCATGTTCTATAGCCCTATTAATGCTACTACTACTGTACAACTCCATCCTATGGGAAGAGGTTTTCAGTAAAGAGAAAAGACTGTCCATCATTACTTTAACAAATGAAGGTCAGTCAATCTTAAAAGTCTCTGCAAGTGCTGTGATGTTTGATAGATTTGGCAACTGCACTTGGGGACACAGTCAAAGTTGCTGAGATTTTTCAGACTGACTGGCCTTCATTTCTTAAAGGTCCAGTCGAAAATGTTGGTAAAGTAGCTACAACCTTTCGTTAGTGCTGGACCAGTAAATGATTTAACAGGTGAGGTGCAACTCACACACTCACTCACCTGTACCAGATGTAGGATGAATCTGAAATGCACTCTGTGTCTCCTCAGCCATCCTGTGGTGGTTCTACCTACCCTTCCTCTACACAAGACAACTGATGGTCTAAAGCTCATTAAGGCAAGAAATGGCACAAATTAACTCTTGAAAAGGCACACGTGTTATTTTAGAACAATTGAATCTGATGAGAGGATGCAAAACTATCATAAAAGGTGGACAGTCTAAAATAGTTACCAAGTTCTGGGAACACTTTTTTATGTATTACATAATTCATCAGTATTCTTTCAGTTCGAATGGCTTCATGGACATTATTAGAAATGATAAAAATAAAGAAAAAAAACACTGAAGGAGAAGGTGTGTCCAAACTGGTTTGGGACAGCTCTGGAAAATAAAGAGGCCAGTTTTTTTAAACTCAGCATCTCTACATGTATGACATCCATTCTATTCCAGTGTCTATTACACTCTATTACACCTTATTCTACTTAATGAGGTACTGATTATGTGATCTCCTGAACCTTTAATGGTTTAAAGTAAGTGAATCAGGGTTATTACACCAAATACTGATTCCCAAGTTAAAGCATTAGTATTATGTTGTTTAAAAATTTATATTAACTTGCATTATTTGAGTCTGAAAACACTACATCTGTTTTCATTTTAAATGCATTAAATGGCAATATTTTTCATGGGAATTTGGGAGAAATGTTGTCAGTAGTTTAGAGAATAAAACAGAAACGCTAACTTTAGTCAAACGCATACCTAGAAATGGTAAAATCAGGGAAACTGATCATTTTACATTGGTCTTTATTTTTTGCAGAGCTGGTTTGAGTTACAACCAAACTCAATTTGGAATTCTGTCAATTTAAGATACAAGATGAGTACAACAACAAAATAAATAGCAAAATGACAAAAATAATTCTCTATATTATTGCAAGTCTGCATGTAACTCGTCCCACAGCTAATGAAGATACTGCAAGTAAAATACATTTATTTCACGTTTATTTTCACCAAAGTAGTAACTGAAGAGCATCGGAGGGAAATTGTTCAACACATAAAAGTTCAGATTAAGTGGAAGTCATCGGTTGCTCTCTAGATTATTTTAAGACGAATTTATCACTTGAGTATATGGATTTTTAAGCAGTATTTCTGATCTCATTGTAAAATTAGTTACCTCTGCTGATCCGACGCTGCGTTTTAATGCAGATCGGCGTTTTCTCAGGTCACATCAGGACATCCATAGCTGACATCCTCGGAGAGGCAGGACATGGACGACAGCACTGAGTGGCAACACTGGCAGACAATCCCGTACCGTGTTCAGAGACAATTCGGTGTGTGCATTTCCCCCGAACAACGTGCTGTCTCCAGCTTTACCTCCACCTGGTTCCCCGCTCCATCTCCGGACGGGGCCACGGACCTCCTCCTCCTCCGAATCGTCGGGATGTCTTCTGAACCGGCGTTAGTCCCCGTACGTGTGAGTCACGACGGAGCTCGAACAGTAAATGGACCAGCAGCATCACCACCATCACACCTCAGCCTACTCACATCAAATGCACAACCACACGTGTAGGAGGGAAGGAGCAGAGTATTTATTTCTGGACATGTGGCGTTCGTCATTAAAACCAAGATAAATTATTTTTGTAGGCACTGAATGTGAATTGTTTTTGATATACAGTACGAGACAATATTTTCTTCTGCACAGTTAAAAATGTGTTACAGTATTAGAAACGGTTGTTTCTTCTACTTCAATGTTTAATTGAAACTACAGTACATTTTACTCAAATCCAACACTGCCATCTAGTGGACAAATTAAGGCGCGTGTAGTTAAAATTATCTGATAATTACGTATAGCTGTGTCCTAGTCGTAGACTGTATATATTACTGGACAAAGTGACAGTGACGTCACCCATTAGTTTCTGAAGGGCCGTTTTGAGGCCAATCGAGTTGTCACTTCTCGGACAGCATCTTGGAGCCAAAAACAGGATGTGACCATATTTGGACAAACGGCAGCAGGGTTTATGAAGCCTTCATGCCAGGGGACTCGTGGGAAGCTAATATTAGCCGCTACCTTACTGATGCAGTAAAACTTCACCACACAGTGTCAAACAAAGTCATATGGTGTTGTTAGTGGAAACACTTATCCACAGCTGCAGTCGAGTGCATCTCATGTATAACGATGATCATATTGAATAAATAGAAGATACAAAGGTCTGAATCAGTCCGACTCTGGGGACAACGACCGGGGCTGTTCAGTGAGGCCAATGTGGAAGTAACTACGTTATAATCCCACTGTTTGGCCACTGGGAAATGATCATCCAGCTCCAAGAAGCTTTTTTCCCATAGAGATACATTGGACTTCGATCTGAAAATACTAAGCAAATACATTTTTTTCATGGGTCATCATGGTCTCATACGTTTTATTTGGACCCTCTAATAAGTAATGTGATGGTCCATCTTTAACTTTTTGCTTCGTTATTAAGATATTACAGGAAATAATCCGACAAATGGCTGCCATGCTCGCTATAGCGAAGTCGGACCAGTTCAGACCTTTGTATCTTCTATTTATTCAATGTGTTCATAGTTATACATGAGATACACTCGACTGCAGCTGTGGGTAAGTGTTTACACTGACAACACTGTGATATGACTTTGACACTGCGTGGTGAAGTTTTACTGCAACAGTAAGATAGCAGCTAATGTTAGCTCTCCCATGGTTCCCTTGGCATGAACGCTTCGTAAGCCCCACTGCCGTTCATCCACATATGGTTACATCATGTTTTTGGCTCGAAGATGCCGGGCAGGAAATGACAAGTTGATTGGCCTCAAAATGGCCCCTCAGAGACTAATGGGTGATGTCACGGTCACTTTGTCCATAATATATTCAGTCTATGGTCCTACTTCACTAGTGAGCTGTTACTATAGTGACATGTCAATCAAACTCCAGCATGGCAGTGATTTGTTGGATTATTTGCCGTAATATCTTAATAATGAAGCAAAAAGTTAAAGATGGACCATCACATTACTTATTAGAAGGTCCAAATAAAATGTTTGAGACCATGATATGATTGGCGCTATACAACTAAAGATTGATTGATTGATTGATTGATGATGACCCATTTAAAAAATTTATTTGCTTAGTATTTTGACACAGAAGTCCAATGTATCTCTATGGGAAAAAAGCTTCTTGGAGGCAGATGATTGGTTCCCCAGCAGCCAAGTGGTGGTATTACAACTAAAAGTTACTTCCGCATTGGCCTCACTGAACACGGACCAAGGAACAACGACTAAGGAGTCGTTGCTCCTTGGTCCCAATTCAGGGGTTGCAGCCGCTGACATCATATCCAAGCACGAAGGTCGTCCCATTTCCACGGCTTCTTCATATGCGGCCGACGAATGCAGCCTTCAATGGGCGGAAAACCAAGGACACAACTGATGGATCTTTTGCGGCCCACTGTTTCCCACAGTGCATTCTGCGCATGACAGACGGAACTACTGCTGAATCAGGGAGTTATGAGGGATACTTCTTCTTCTGAAGGCTGTTCCCTTCAGGCGTAGCCACAGCGGATCATCTGCCTCTATCTTACCCTATCCTATTTGTCTTCTTCTCTCTGTGTATTATTCTCATAATACACAGAGAGAAGAAGAATTACATTAAAAAGCAAAATAACCACAAACGTGAGTGAAAAATCCTCCCTTTCAAAAGCAGCACCTTGTCAGTGACATGTGCCTACGTCATTATGCAAGGGTAAGAACAGCTGTGATGATTTATGCAAATTGCCCAGGCTCCGTGGACTACACTGTTCTCATTTAACGACCGTTAGGTGTAGTGTTCACAGACCATGAAGACTGCAGTCTTCGTGGCTGACGTCAGCTGCAACCCCTGAATTGGGACAGAGCTACAGTCTGTTTTATCCAACATATTCTAGTTTTGACTACATACCTGTCCCAGGATTGTTTACTCACTCTAATCCAGAAATGAGTATTTTCGGCACAAAAAACACTGAAAAGCTATATTTTTCCTTTTTTTGAAGGTATCTCAATTTTTCGTAAAGAGTTGAACATTTCCCATTTTCAAAATTCTATGTTTAATTAATCATGCAAATGGATTAATCTGGATTAGCACGTTAATTTTGACAGCCCTAGTATATATATTTAAAAAACTGAATATACAGTAATAGTCACATTTTCAACCCTGTCAGAATTGTTTTTTTCATTGTAATCTTTGTCACATGAAAGGCATTTGGTGATATTTATTGACATGGCACACAACACTTGTGATACATACAAATGCATCTGCAAATATAAAAGAACAACAAAGTGTTATTGTAGATGTATACTGAACAAATGACAAGACTATGTTGTACACACAGTAAAGTTTGGTGTTTCTCTGTGTAAAAGATGTAGAAGATACAGAAGGCACAACACTGCAGCATCACACATGGTCAGTCTTTTATGGCTTATGAAGAATCTGTGAAGGTGATGGTTGATGTTGATGGAGGAAAAGCCAGGGGCAGTATGTTCCACCGGAGGTTTTACAATGACAGAGGGTTTGCATTTCTGATCCTGATAAACACAAGGATATGATAAGACAGTTTGTTAGAAAACACTATATCTGCAAGAGTTATACAACAGCCCCCAAATGTGAGTAAAGGCTTTTTATTTTACTGTAACTTCCCAAGCAGCTGCATTTGAGACTCTGGCCTGAAATAGGTTACTCAGTGGACAGTGTCTCATTTGTTTGGACAAATCAAACTCATATTCCACAACACAGAGATACAGTTCAGTGAAAAATATGTCCTGAGTACACCCTTACTGCGCAAAGCTTTTACAGTATTTGGAAAGGTGTGATCATCCAATCACAGCTTTCCAAATCATGTGTCATATTTTATTATTATATTTTTATCCTCCTCTCAGAGAGCTTCCATCATAGGCTGAAATTTTCTAGCAAAGTTGTAGCTTAGGAGTGATTTGGGAGAGGTCTCAGAGCGACTCTCACCAAGAACTGAAGTGAAACCTTTAGCTCAGTGAGGAAGCCGAGTCAACCTTATTGCTATGTATGACTCATGATGTGGAAAGCTGTGATTGGATAAATAGGTTGGGGGTATGGCGTACTAGTCAATACCCCCCAGCCAACATGCTTCTAGTGACTGGGTGGTCAAGGCAGCAGTCTGGCCAGTCAAATGATTGGTTAATTTGATTTTAATTTTGGAGGGAACTGGTTCTATTTGTCAATAAGATAGTTTGAACCAACAGACCAGAAGAGGAGGGGGAGGTAGGAATAATCCCAGGGGAGGACTGGGCAGATATGATTTTATTTGAGAGGGGGTTAGAGTTAGGGTCAGGGTAAAGGTTAGGGTTGTGTTTGGGGGATCAACAGGTTGTGATTTTATGCACTGGCCTACTGTGGGTTTGTGGAGGATAAGAGGTGGCAGATGAGGTTTACACAGTATGATGCAGAGGGACCAGTGGACAGAGGAACAGCAGGAGCGCGGGGCTTAATACCCATTCAGGGCAACCTGCTTTTGGAAGTGAATGTGGAATCCAAGTCAGTGCAAGGAGCCATCCATCCAATAATTATGGGAAAGAGAAGAAAGAAAAAAATTGAGGAAGGTGCTGTGGGGAAGAGCTGAACTACTTTGTGTAAGGGCGTACTCACACTAGGGCCATTTTTGCTCGAACCGAGCCGGGGCCCACTTCACACCTTTCCAGGCCCCAGCGCGTCTCTGCTCACATCACCCGGTGCCTCGGCCCGATGGCTGTTGTACAGACGTCATCACGTCGTCTGTACGTCATCAGGAGGCGCTTAACAGAAGCCGCGGCTGTATTGAAAACATTCAATGTCATGGAAAACAAACGAAAACATCCTGAAGACTTTACTGATTTTATGGCAAACTTTGGGTCATTTTGTTCAGATACTGTCCTCTGACACACCCGGAATTCTCAACAATGCAAGGTGATCGAATCGTGCTGCCCGAATGCGGAGATTTTTGCGACACCAGCCGGAGAAAAATCTGTCACTTGCTCCGCACAGGTAAGAATCATACTGTTGTTACAGCATATTCTCATTATTATGTTACG
>JAQQAE010014455.1:0-12383 GCA_029823295.1 Pseudamia nigra
TAAGCGGCCCAGCCCCTTCTATATTTTTATGTATGTGGCCCTCGGTGAAAAAAGTTTGGACACCCCTGCTGTAGACACATAAATATTGTCATAATCCAAATATGTATTTTCATCTCAGAGATTCAGATCTGAAATGGCAGTAGAACGTGAGCTGGGCAACATTGTGAAAATGGCGTATCACAATGTTGAGGAACATGATTAAAGGAATTCCTGGATCTGCTCTTTGGATCTGCAACAAAATGTAATGAGTCTTTGTTTAAGATCTATCCTTCCACTAAATTTCATGAAAACCTGTCCAGTAGTCTTCATGAAATCCTGCTAACGAACAGACAACCACACAAACTGACCTGAAAAATACCCTCCCTGCTAAGGTAAAAATATGTAAAAAAAAAAAAAAAAAAAAAACCACCCAATCTGACCAAATCAGACAACAGGTGAACATGGAAAGCCCACATTATTCAGGTCACTGACATTTGTATAGCACCAATTATAATCCAAGATTATCTCTAGGCACATCACAATTCAAGGCCCAAACCTCAAGACTATATGGAGAGAAAACCCAAAAGAACCTCTGAGAACAAGCCTCAAGTGATGTGGGTGGGGGGTTTTTTCATGGAACAGAAAAAACTCCAGCAGAACCATCAGCTCTAGGTAGGCAGCCACCTGCCTCAACCGGTTGGGGTTAGTGGACAGAGGAAAGACAAGATGTCTGCTGATTCAGTAATGTACCCATGGATTTGAGGCATCTTCAATATTTAAGGAACTAGAAGTATCAGGGAGTATGCCTATTTAACCTGGATGAACACCTCGCAACGTGTTCTCAGACAGCTTGACTCCATTCAGAGAAAAGCTCTAAGGATTATAGGTGCAGACGAAGACACTGCTTGGCAGAATCTAGCCATCACTAGTTTACAACACAGGTGAAAAGTTGCTGCTGTAACTGTGCTATAGAAGATGCACACCAACTGCAGCCCCACAAACCTCCATGCCATCCTGCCTTCACCTTTTGAGAGACTGCGCACCACAAGATTAAGCCTATCCATGCCCACTCATGCTCTGTCTTTACCTGCTGCCAGAACCCACACACCGGATAGAAGCTTCCTCCACTGTGCCACGGTGGAACAACCTTCACAATACTGTGGTTGGAAACATACGTAACTATGGAGTCCAGGTTTCCAAGAGTTGAATGCATAAATACCTGTTATCATCTCTGGGAGGTGATAACAGGTATGTGTTTATAAACCTTTGGAGAAGGGGCCCAGGATGACGGAACATGGCTCTGTTTAGGTAGAGTTAACTCCTGACTTTCCGGGGCACTTGTGAGTTATGTTCCACCTGGACTTCGTCCGTAAACTGCTGGAGAACAGTGCAGAAAGAACAAGTGCAGTTTTTCTCCATGCAAGGCTTATTTTTATTTACAAGGGCTCCAGCCATTACTTGTCATCCTGAAAACCTTTCCACAACCTCTGCAATTTTACGTATTTTCTAGTACTCTGTCCATCATTCATTGTCGTCTAATTGCATAAATATTTTAGCTATTTCTATGCTGAACAGCAATGAACCACCTGATTGGCCTATCAGTGATGGGAGCACAATGCACTCCTGACCTGGCTAATTCTGTTTTTCTGAATAACTATTGAACTCAAATTGTGAAGCGCCTAGAGATAATCAGCGATTATGATTGGCACTATACAAATAAAAATTGAATTGAATTAAATTGCTCTGGGAACTTTGTGACTGTGATAAAATTCTTACTCCTCTCAGTACATACAAACCATCTGTGTGCATTAAGTCACATCAGGAGGCATCTGTAGTGACAGGTTAATCCATAAAGACCTGAAATTCTCTTCCAGTGTCCTCAGCGGCACCACGGAGCTGTGTGGTGGTCTTCACACCCTCCAGCTGTCGGACTCCCCTGTGGCGTCAGCACTGGCAGCATGTTGACAGCCATCGATTTCAGTGTCAGCAGCTTCACGGCACATCCTCAGAAAGGGAAAGACGGGAAGAATCACAGGCTCAGAGCCACTTAGTGAAGAGAGGAGCACTCCGAGCTCACAAGATGCTCCGTCACTGAGCTGCTCAGTGACACGTAGCTGATCAGCACGTCAACACAACAGCAGACGTACTTCGACAATGTGACAATGGAGTTTTTTGTTTCTTTTAGTAAACATGGTATTGTCATCAAATGATATAATTAGTCTGGAACCTCTTGACCCTTTTGTGTATTAATTCATGAAGGGAACAAAAAAAATCATGAAAATGAATGAAATAAGCAACAAAATGAGCAAAATAATGAACATAATTTGACCAAAAAATTTATAACACACTGATATAATATCCATATGTTTTACTGTCTGCCAAATGAATCCACTGAACACGAAACATTTATGCATATTACACTTTCAATATAAAATAACATACAAAAGGATGTAACATGTAACTTATTTTCACTTATCTGTCCTTCATATCAATCCATCAAAATTAACAAAATTATCACTGACTAAGTAAATGAACAAAAATAATCCACAAAATGAATAGAATTATAACTAAATAAAAAAATGGGATACAAATGAGCACAAATAATCCACAAATTGAACAAAATAACAAATATAGCCAAAAAAAATCAATGTAAATCAATGAAACAATCCACGAAATGTGCAAAAAAATGATCCCAACAACACTGACATTTCTGTAAATCGGGGATTTATAGAAACAAAACATTCCACATCAGCTAATTTAACATCTCAGCTATTTTTTTTCACATCCAGGGAGATGAAACCTCAAACCTCTGGAAATTTACATCAGCGACATGGATGTAGGTTTTGACTGAACACTGTGGAGGACACATCATTTCCTGTATTCTGCTGAATTTTATAAACCAAGTTGACACATCAGTTTATAACAGAAGTATAGGAACAAGACAAGTTAAGCACACAGGTGACAAATGAAACTTTAAATGTGTATGTGGCCTCACATTTCATTTCTATTCGAGTACAGAACTCATTGGTGATTATACAGTTTATACTACATATAGTAAAATGGCAACAGATAAAACAATCTATCAAATAAAGTAAGGCTGTTTGAACGAGTGAGTTTTAAAGGAAACATATTGTGCATTTTCTGGTGTAATATTTTATCTTTCTGGACCCTAAAGATGATATAAATGCAGTATTAACCGGCACAATCCCTCTCAGCGCTGTTTCCATTGCTGATTTTGTTTCCCCCCTCATTCTGATGGCAGTTTTTCTAAGTGATAGCACGTTCAGATCAAAGTTCACAAAGTATAGATTCTGCAAGTCAGACAAGACACTGGTAGGGACTGGTGTGAAGCGAACCATGGTGAGAGCTGACCTGATTCTAAATGGGTGGGGCTCAGGCCTCAGGCTGAGATGATTGACAGATGTGACATGTCTGAGGGAGAAGGCAAACTGGGAGTTTTCAGGCAGATTCAGCTGAACTCAATCAGAAAAGCTCTATGCACTATTTGTCCCTGAACTGATGCTGCTTTGATACTGCATCATTATTTTAGGGCCCAAGAACATGTTTGGTCATGTTAAAAAGCACAGAAACCTGATTTTTTTTTCATGTGTCTCCTTTCAACTGGGATTTGAACATGTTGACAGAACCTGAGTACTCTAGCAGTGAGCATCACAAAGTTGAATAGTTAAAGTGTCAGTTTATCATTTGCATTGTTGAAAAAGAAGAATTTACTGATGATTTTGCATACTGTATATAAATGCTGTTCCACTGTCCTGTGGGAAGCCATAGAGGTCTTTGAGGGTTAAAAAGAAAAGTATATTATGTCTTTTTGTTTTATTATGAAGCTAAAGTCATATGGAACCCAGGGGGGGGGGAAACAGTTTCAAATTGTTTCAAAGAACAAATGAACAAATGCCTTTATTGAACAAATTACAAAAGATTAAACAAATGTATCAGAAAAGTGTAAGCTGAAAAGTGTGAAAAAATTCCTTAAATGGTTTTCTACACTGCATTTTGGACGGCACATGCTCATATTGATGAACGTACAGTTTATTAGTGGTCACTATACTGTACCTGTCAGAAATGAGGAGAATATGCATCAGTTGAATTATATAAATATTCATCAGCAGGAGCTAAATGAAGAGAATTTCATTACCGTATTGGATTATAAGGCGCACCCCCCAAAAATGTCATTTTAAATTTTGTTTGGTTTTTAATAATCTGGTTCGCCTTATAGTGCGGAAAATACAGTATGTGCATCCTAGCACACACGTGTTTCTGCATATTCATGACATAACAAGGTGAACAGAACCCAGAAACTGCATTTCAAAAGAAAATAATAATAAAAAAATTGATATAATAAAGAGGAATATATTTTACAGTCACAGAGCTGCAAGTAGCATCATAATGTAGGAAGATGTGTCCTCCAGGCCGGCTGGGTTTCATGTGGCGTTACACACACCTGAATAACCTGTATATTGACAGGTTACTCGCTGTTTGAAACTGAGCATCGGCATGTTTCGTTGTGTGTCCTGGGAGCTCGCTCACTCTTAATAATGCACGAGTTTGTCTGGTGTGTGTGTTTGTTGGCTTGTGAGGCCACTGTAACAGATGATGCCTCAGGTTTGCATCCCACTGGACTGGAACTGGGGTCGTGTGAAGCCACCAGTGAAGACATTACACTCTGTTCCTCCTCACTGAGACGTTTAACCACATCCACCAGTTCTGCTCTGATACTATGAGATGTGTTTTTTTTTTCCTTAATGTATTTGTACATACAGTATCTGACCCAGCAAACATGGTTCTTTTGGTGAAGGCCTGTACCAACCATGGTTATGACCTAAAGAGCCATTTTTAAACAGAAATTAAAAAACATACAGTACGTATGTGGAAAGAGGCACAAAAAATATCTGTACCCTTTATGTACCTCATGACATATGATGCACATTTTGGCTGCAATGTGTTAAAAATGTATTAAGTATTTAAATATTGTTTATTACTTTGGTCATTTGTACTGATGTTGTTAATTAACTTGTTCATTTTATTAATTTTGTTAATTATTTTCATTTTTTTGTTAACTTAATGCATGTTTATTTTGTTTAGCAATGTATTCATTTTTGTGAAAATGTAGTTTTTTGTGATTATTTCAGTTAATTATCTGTTTGTGGAATATTTTGTTCTCTATTTTATCCTATTTTTCAGTTTTTGACTTTTGTTTTTCACATGTCCTAATCCTGTTCATTATTTTGCTTATTTTTGTTCATTTTAACAGTGTTGCTCACTTGCTTGATTATATTGTTAATTTTATCAATTTTTCAGTTTTTTATTACTTTTTCACTATTTACAGTAGTTATTCTTTTCATCTTGTTGTTGGTTTTGTGCTTATTTTGTTCATTTTGATTTTTTGCGATATGTTACATCTGGGGAGGTAATGAAGAGCCACATGTGGCCCTGGGGCCACAGGTTGCCTATATCATATAAACATAACATGGGTCAGCGTTCCCTTTATGAATCGGTTTAATAGGCAACAGGTTAGTAACATGACTCAGTATAAAAGAGACTGACTCTGATGTAGAGATGGTGAGGAGTTCAGCACTCTGACAGACAGGAATAATGATCCTCAGTCTAAACAGCAAGGAATTTTGGGATTGCATGTCTTGCAGTTCACAATATCATTAAAAGAGAATCTGAAGAAATCACTATACACAAGGGGCTAAAAACCAGTCCAGCATGAGTGTGATCTTAGGGTCCTCAGATGGTGCTGCATTAAAAACAGACATGATTCGGTAGTAGACATCATGGCATAGGCCCAGAAACACTTCCAAAAACCATTGTCTGGGAACATAGTTTGTCACTGCATCCACAAATGACACTTGAGAATCCACCACTACAAAAAGGAAATCCTAAAATCTAAATAAATAAGTTAGATCCAGAAACACTGCTGCCTTGTCCAAACCCAAGCTCATTGAAGATGGACTGTGGAAATCATGGATACTATGTGCTCTGGGCAGAAGAGGGGATGGATCACCTTGTTTGTTATCAGCACTCAGTCCAAAAGCTGGAATCTGTGATGGTATGGGGTGTGTTAGTGTACAGAGCATGGGTGACTGAAGGCAACATTAAACCTGGATAATATAAACAGGTCATGGAGCAACATATGAGAAACACACACTTCTGTCTTTTGCCTAGTAAAGGTCAATCCACCATATGTTTATATAAAAATCAATACTTCAGAGCACGGACAAGCCAAAAATTGATTAACTGGCCAATATCATCCCTTCCAAGTCCTTGCATTCAATGTTATCACCCCAGTTTCAAAAAAGTTGGAACATGGGAACACAAAGGCTGGAAAAAGAATTGGCACAAATCAAAAACAAGTGCAGGAGCATTTGACAACTAATATGGTTAACTGCTAACAGGTCAGTAACATGACATACATAAAACATAAAAGGAGCATTTTAGAGAGACAAAGCCTCTCAGATGAAAGATGGGCAGAGATTCACCAGTCTGCAACAAACTCAATCTAAAAATTGTGGAACAATTTCAGAAAAATGTACCTGATTGTAAAATTGTGAAGACTTTGAAGATCCCACCATCTATAGCGTATAATATCAAAAGATTCAGAGAATCAGGCAGAAGGTTAAAGGTCATGATCTTCAGGCCCACAGGTGGCAGTGTATTAAAAACGGACATTCTTACTTAGATTCCAACTTTTTTGGAATTGGGGTTGTACATCAAAAATATTAATTGTACATCAATAAATAGAGTAGGTTAAATTGTCATCTTATTGGCTCTCTTATTTATTTAAACAGTAAATTACATTAAAAAGCTACACCTGATGCAATTTAGATCAAAATTGTCAAACTGTCTTAAATGTGTTTAAAATGGTCTTAAAAAGCATAAACTGGACCACCTGATACTACAGTATCTGCAAAAGTCTTAATCCAACCTTCACAGCATGTCACTGGGTCAGTGTTTCAGTCAGTCGTCTCTACGCTCACATGTCCTAACATTTGGACGTCCACCTACACATGATTAACTCTCACTGAGCCACACATTTTAAAAAGCCATCCTGTCCCACTGCTTTTCCGTCAAATACCTCCTCCAATACATAATATTTATGTAATTTCCATGCGGCTGATAGCACTGGAACACATTGACATATGAGAGAACATCAGGCTGTTGAAAGAAAGTTGATATATTAAAAAAAGAAAGAAAAAGCTACAGTAAAAACAAAAAACTTTTAGCGTGTTCAATACTCATGATAAGATGCTGTATGTGAAGTAAAATGTGGATATTTGATGACATACACAGTAAACTGTGCCCTTTGCAAATTTGTACATTTATTATTTGTGCATGAGTATAAATATTTTTAAGCATTTTATACCTGAATATTACTATACATTCAGTTCTAGATAGATCAGTGATTCACAGACTTTTTCAGCTTAAAACCCAAAACAGAGACTCAACCTTAGAGAAATCCATAATAAATAAACTAATAAAATCTCCCATTTCACTCTCAATCAATCAATTTAGAACATTTTTATGTTTTTTACCTAACATATATAAGAGTGAAGACTGACTGCACTAAATGGAATAAGAGTCAAGTTCACAAAATGAGCAAAGAAAATTTGAAAAAAAATCATAAACAGGACAAAATGAAACAAACAAATTCAAAAAATAATAAAAACCAATGAACAACAGTGAACAAAGAATCAACAAAACAATGAATATGGACAAAGTAATAAAGAAAATGACCACAAAAAACAGAGTAATTAAGAAAATCAAGAAAATTGAACAAAAGATAAAAATAGAACTAGAAAGCACTCAGACAGCACAGACCTCCACCAAGGCAGCTCAGTTTCTCTTCACAATGAAAACCTACCATTATCATTTTAACTTATTCTTATTTCCCCATAATGTTATTGCACCTATTAGTAATATTCTTCAATGTATTTACAAACTTACTAATGGATTCTTTGGCTATGAAAACCTACAGTACCATTAGCATTTGGAATCACATGCATGTCATTATTAAATCAATAGTTATTCAGAAAAGTAATATTTCTCTAATGGTGTTTTTCCTTCTGAATCTAGTTCCATAAATGTTGAGGATACATTAAATCTGTTGACACATTACTGAATCAGCAGATTTTCTGCTACAATTCGGTGTCAGTTGCATGTCAGTAGCTTTATTTGCTACCTTACAATAGCTTTTTTTTTTCTTCAACCCCTGTAAGTATCACTATATCCTAAATATTATCCATATCTGGATCAAACTTTATAGTTTGATGGAATCTATTATGGTGTTATCCTATGTTTTCTCTGGGTGTTTCTTGTGGCGTTACAAGGTCAAATGTTGGATTTGTCCCTACGTCACAATGGTGAAGAATCCTTTAAAATCCTCTGGATCCAGATGTGCACCATTTGTGAAAATTTCCCCCCAAAATATTCATAACTTTTCAATTTATGTTGTGAACAAACAAATAAACAGATAAATAAATAAACTAATGCAGACAGAACCATAACCTCCTTAGCTGAGGTAATACACCCAGCAATGAACAAAACGGCCAGTACAGATGTAAAGCAGCAAAATGCAGATGAACATGTAGATTATTTCAGGGTAAGTGTTGGCTCAAGTGAAAGTCCATCAGTACAAAACCGTCGAATGTAACCTCAGGCATCAGGTTCAGTCATAACCCGTCGGCCTAGACAGCCTGTGCATCCCTTGCATCTTTAAAATGTCTTCAAGGTTCGCCAAGCTTGATGGAACTTTCCGGTACAGCCAAGTGCACACGGCGTGAGTGTTCAGGCCTCTCTACTTGTTACTGAATCATGCAATGTTCAACCTCTCAGACGGCTCGTTTTAGGAAAGCAGGCCTGCACTTCCAGCCGCAGAAAGGTACAACTGGAAGGCGGGGAAAAGGTGACAAGAGCAACGCCGTGACGTTAATGCAATCTGAAATGGCCTGTAATGGCCTGTTTCTAAATTGGAAAAATTGACCTTCCTTCGCGAGGTGATACAAGCGTGTACTCAGAGACGTTTCGGGGGCTAAGTGGAAGTTTCAGAGCAAGCTGCAGCAGAGCCTGGAGGCCAAGCAAATATTTCATGAGTAATTTAATATCTGGAACATGAGAGCACGCTGCACTCAGGATGCTGGCCCCGATACAGACAGTGATCTCGGAAGGAGGAGGAGGAGGCGGGCGAAAGGGTACACCAACGAGCGGTTAATGCTACATCTACTTTTCTCCCAGCATGCTCTAGGGATAAAGTACGACCACCTTCAAGGCTTTGGCTGTAACCTGGAACCAGCCCGTACAAGGAAGAGAGGTTTTGTTTGAACACTAGGGGAACAGTTTTAGTCAGGCACCGGTGGTCCTCTGGAAATTTTCAACATCAAACATTAAACATCAAACTTCATTTTCCATTACTGGTGAATGGGTTGATGCGTTATTCATGGGCTTTTCTGTATAAATGAAAAAGAGAATTAAATATTGGTAAAAAAGTCAAGGAAATGAACAAAAGACACCAGAACGTGAACAACAAACCGGACAAAAAATTAGCAATGAAATAAACAAAATGAGGACCATAATCCAGAAAATGAACAACATAAGCGATATTGTGAACAAAATGAATGAAATAATTTAAAAAATAATGTAACAAATTGACAAAACAATCAAAGAAATTAAATAAACAAACTAGACAAATGAACAAAATAAGCAACATCATGTACAAAATTAACAAGAAAATAAAAGAGCAACAAATTGTACAAAAATTTGTTTAAAAAAATGAACCAAATAAGCAACAAAATTCACAAATATGTGCAAATAATTCAAAAATAAAAGTAACTCCAGCAAAAAAAAGGGAAAAGGGATAATTTTTTTTGAAAACAAGCAAAAAATTTTATCAAAATGAGAGAAACAATAAAAAAAACAAATAAATAACAAAAAAATTAAAAAAACAGAACAAAATGAACAAAAATTTGCAAATGGGGTCAAAAAATGAGCAAAAAAATGCGATGTAGAAAATGAAGAAAATAAAAATATTATGGGCAAAATGAACAAAAAAAATAGCAATGGATTTTAAAAGTCATCAAGTTGGACAAAAATGAATTCGATGAAAAAGCAAGAATATTTACAAAATAAATCCAGAAAAAGAGCATAATAAAAAAAACAGTGAGCAAAATGAAAAAAATAAAGAAGAAAGTAGAAAAGCAACAGATGGGAAAAAATGAGCACAAGAAAAAATAAATAAACAAGAAAAAGGAACAAAACAAGCAACAAGATGAACACAATTGAGCAAAATAATCCAAATAAATCAATGTAAATTAACACAAGAAGAAAAAATGAACAGTAATAAATCCAGCAATGAGCAAAACAGCCATTACTTATGTTTTGTTAACATAACATGATGTAGCACACAACTAGTAAATAGTGGAAAAGGCAAAATGGACATGAGCAATAAATCAATGCAAATTAACATAAACAAAACAAAAAATGAACAAATTAACCAATAAAACCAATAAAAACAAGCAAAATAAATCACAAATTCATCGAAATAAAAATAGTAAAATGATCAACAAAAAGAACAACAATAAATGAACTAATACAATGCAAAAAATGACCAAATGTTCCACAAAATTAATACACCCAATTTTATGCTGAAGCATCCACAGTAAAAAAAAAAAAAAAAGAAAGAAAAATCAGGTGCTGTTTGCAGTGTTAAAGTGTCAGAATGTGAAATGTGAAAGAAATTTGAGACGTTTAAGGCCTTTTTAAACTCTCTTCGGGAGATGATACACCAAAAGATGGTTTGAATTTCCTGCTCATAAGTACGAACACAATTCAGATTACACCAGATTGTAATGGTTGAAAGCTTCACTTAATAAGTCCAATTACTTTTTAAATATTGTAAAGACAGCAACTCAATTTTCACTTATACTAAAAATAAAAAAGTCACGTACTGTCAGATCCTTCTGGCTTTGACTGTGGGAAAATCACTGCAACTAAACTGAAGGATTCCTTCAGAACAGACTGGGGAGACGGAATAATTTTATGAACACCTGCAAGTACTTTGGCTGAATATTTCATGGTGTGTAATACTGTATTTGCATGTATGGTTTTATTTTATTACTTGCTTTCTAAGAGACCAAATAAATAGTTGCAAACTGAATTATTATAGGTATAAAAGGTATTGCTGAAATATTTAGCGTAATTACAGCAGTTCTGCCAAGTATAGTCTTCTCTTTCCTCAAAGTGGGTGCGTAGACGAGGTAGATAAGTGATGATTTGCAGATGTAGAGATTCCTCTGATTCGGTGGTGAACATTCCCATATGGCCACCTAAAGGCTCTGCAGACAAGCTGTGCCTTCCCTTATAGATCTGAGCGAAAGGTGAGAATCCAGTCACCCGTGATTATTACCAGCTCACTCATGAAATTGCCGACCACGGGGCAGTGACAGAGGCCGTCTGAGATCACATGGCTTTTGTCAGTCACAGTGGCACTTTGTTTAGCTTCGGCACCTGTCAGACACCGTGGAGGATTCACGGTTCAGGGGGAAAATGTGCACGCTGACGGTGGAAACTCTGCTGACCTGCTTAACTAATGCAGATGTGTTTTACACTCATCAGACAGAAGGTTGAGTTTTTCATCTCCTCTGCAGATTAAAGTCAGTATTTTATCTACAGCTGAGATCAAACTTATTTGTCCCCTGTGAAGATATGTTTCTCTTCAAAATGTTCCCCATGCTAACCCTATCCATTAAACAGTCCGTATTTGTACAGCTATTATTGGTGCACGTGAGCATAATTTTGAAACACTTTATAGATGATATTTGGTTTTATTTAGAACATTTCACACATTTTTTCAGGTCTACACCTCAAAAAATAGAGACACAATTAAGGCACAGCCTGAGAAAAAGGTAAAAATTAAAAAAAAAATTTCAATCTGCCACCAATTTTAGCATTTTTATGGCTTTTGCTCAGTGATTGAGCTGACATGTATAAGAAAAAGGATTGATCAAAGTAAATTAAATAAATGCTAAATTCACTAAAAGAACAAATAAAATTAAGAAAATACTCAAACAGTACATAAATTTTTTAAATACAGTACAGTGGATCTCAAAAGTCTACACACTGCTGTTTAAATGCCAGGTTTTTGTGAGGTAAAAAGGTGACACCATGATAAATAAATTCACAACTTTTTCCACCTTTACTGTGACCTATAACTTCTACAATGCAAATGATAAACAAACTGAAATCTTTCAGGGAGGTGAATTCAAAATAAATAACTGAGATAATGAAGTTGCACAAGTCTGCACACCCTCCTATAACTGGGGATGTGGCTGTGCTTGGATTTAACCAGTTCCATTCAAACTCATGTTAAATTGGAGTCAGCACACACC
>JAQQAE010014456.1:0-12382 GCA_029823295.1 Pseudamia nigra
TCTACCATCATCAGTGCAAGATCTTGGTGAAAAATTAATGCAACACTGGATGGAAATAAATCTTGTGACATTGCAGATGCTTATTGAAACAATGCCACAGCAAATGCGTGCTCTAATCAAAGCTAAAGGTGGTCTAACGAAATACTGTATTAGAGTGTGTGACCTTTTTTTTTTGGTAGCAACTTTTTTTTGGCCAGGCAGTGTATCTTTTGATATGCTGTATGTGCACTACGTGTCTCTTCATTACAATTACTCCCATAACAGTGAAGATTGTTGTATTTCTAAGAAATGTAATTGTGTTTTAATAACAAGCGTGTCATCTGCTCAACTAAACAAGATCAGTCATAGTTGCTATAGGTTTCAAGGTCAATGACACCCAGTGGACGAGGCCTTTGTGGCCTCAGTTGTCCTCATGGGGAACCTGGGGCTGTCCTCTCTCCCACTGAGAGCTGATCCAGGCAGACAGTCGCCATGGCTCTGGCCTTTCTCCCAGGCGTGCACATGCTGGCATTGCCTAGCCAGGGCAGCAGCCACAGGGCCCGGGTCACTCTGCCAGCTGGTGCCAGACTCTCTGTTTCTCAAGCCTGTTCTTATGTCTGCCATGGGGGCTGTCAGAGGTGACATGAGATTCTAATAAGGCTGCTAGCTCTTCGCCCCTCTGAAGGTGTTAGTGACTCAGGCACATCCTGCCATGCTCCAGTCACAGCTGCACTCTCAGTCCCAGATGTCTTGTTTGTCATCTTGGCACCTCTGCCTGAGGACAGACATTGATAGACCATTTGATTGACACATCAAGTCTGTGTGGATGTGTGTCAAGGTTTGTTCCAGCATATGTTCTTATATACTATACAATTTTCTGTGACACATTATGTCTAGTGATGGAATGAAAAGACTCACACAAAATTTGGATTATGAAATACAAGCATATGTGGTCACTGGCATATATTTTTGATACAGATATTTTTATACAATGTGTACAGTTCAGTGTCTGCCTGCCCTGTCATAATGTAATACATATTTTATACATATTACATATATTTATATACAGCTTATTTTATATAACAGAGGCAGATACAACTAGTGGACTCAAGACAGATTTACTTGTTTCTCTTTAGTAGTAACTGTAAACAAAAACGCTCAGCAATAACACCTCTCTGTCTGAACATACACTGCCACCTAAGGAATATAGCCAAGTCTTCTCTGGTGATTTGGACTGGCTTTTTCTGCTTGTGCATAGCTTAAAACAGCTATAAACATTCAATAAAAAGCTCATATTTAAAAACTGAATTCCTGAGAGAAGTGAAACTTTAGATGCAAGGGAAGAAACTTGGAAAGGCAGAAAGTGTGAGTGCAGAACAGAATAATCACCTCACTTTGACATCGTGAGGATGTCTTAAAAGGTCACATACTATTTCAGCCTGGTTTAGTTTCTAAGTGAAATGGTAGAATAATCAGTGATGTGTCAGAAATGTTATTATTTTAATGATGACCTTATCAAAGCCATGGAAAGCTGGAGTCTCTCCAGCTTATGTGAAGTTTCAAGTGGCCTCCTTTTGTTGTCAGAACAGCTGTAAGATGCAGTGTTACAGTATGTAGTACAGCACAGCATTATAAATCCATACAACCTCAGCCAGTTCTGTCATTGTGAATCACATGATTTACTGAAGGTGCTACACTAGTTGTGTACCACATCTTACTATAGGAATGACAAAAATGTCTGAAACCACACCGAGCGGCTCTGTGGGTGTCTTTGACTTGGTAAACCATAGGAAAACTGTGCCAGTGAACCTCCCACTTGACCTCAAGGATGTCTGTGGTTTTCATTGTCTCAACAGTCACCTCAGAGAAAATGGGGGCGAACCAACATTGTATTTTGTATATTGTGAGTGAGTGCTCTCTAAGTTGTTCCGTACTGTGTTAAAATGGGCTAAATTTCCTAGATGTCATTATAGACAAAAATAGGACCATTTCTTTTTAAAGGTATCCTTTAACTACAGACTAGTAATGTGGTCCTCATCTTTAATGGTAGTATGAGCAGCAGCTGGCTCTTGTACAGATATTGTGTCTGGGTCTGGGGCAAGGACCAAGGCTCAGTGCTACCGCTGAGGTTGAAATGAAGCAGTGGCTGGGTCAGCAGCCCTGCACTCAGCACTCTGCTATTCATCCAGGTGGAACAAAGTCCTCGCTCAGCATCTCATCCTGGGCTTCCTGCTGAAAGGTGACATCTCCATGGCTTAACAGCCGCACTCATCTGCTAAAGAGCATACAATTTGTTAATCACCCCCCCCCCACCCATGACAGTGTCTGCTTTCCAGCTGGTTAAGCAAACAAACAAATAGGAACGCAAGTGTATGAGTGAGGAGTCTGAGGTGTCACAGATATCCCTTGATTAGAACTGCAGCTGAACTAACACTGACAGTAGTGGCAACAATGCTTAGTGCTGTTGTTCACCATGAGAAGAACCGCAACCAAATCAAACAGTGCTTTTCTTCTGAGGGAAATTTTGCTGATAGGCTTTATACAACTGTGATATGCTGGAAAACATAGGGTTAGGGTCTGATTAGGGTCTGATTCAACTCATCCCAAATTTAAACCTTGTTATTTCAGAATTTTACACATGAACATGACAGAAATAATTGTAGTGGACTTTCAAAAGTCTAAGATTTTGGCCAGTCAGTATTGGCTGAGTGGACACTGAAGTGGTGCTGACATACACATTCTGTATCTTGGTGTACATCAAGGTGGACAACAAGGTGGACTGGTCCCAGAACACAGATGCACTCTATCAAAAGGGACAGTCACCTATTCGCCTAGTCCGACAGAGGCACATCTGCCCTAAGATGCTGCGCATGTTTTATCAGTCAGTGGTTGCAATTGCACTCTTTTATCTTGCAGTCTGCTGGGGAAGTGGCATCAAACAGAATGATGTAAAATGGCTGGAGGTTAAAAAGGCTGGATCAGTGGTTGGAGGGAGGCTGGATTCACTGGAGGCTGTGCTGGACAGTTGCACACAGAAGACATTGGAGGGCATCATGGCCAATCCAGACCATCCTCTTCCCCTCATTTTGTCCCAACAGAGGGGCAGCTGCAGTGGATGACTAACATCACTGCACTGCAGGACTGAACATTAGGAGATCCTTCATCCCTGCCATCAGACTGTTCAACACCACAGCGGACAGTAGCCTGAAGAATGGGAAGAATGAAGACATGTTTGTGATCTATCTTACCTTTGAGCTTGTCAATTGAATTTCCCTAATATGGATAAATAATGTTCTTTCAATTAAATTCAGTTCAATTCAGTGACTAACACTGTTGCATTGAATGGAAAATGACAGTAGGACAGGCTCCTCAGTATCCAGAGCAGGAATGATGCTCCCTGTAATTACCTGAAGTGTTGAAAATTTGAATTGAGTTCATCACAGTTGGAATGACCTCACTGCCTAAGTGATTATATAGACACTATACAACACAGGATTATACTGCATTATACCCGTTAAAATGAGAGTATATCCGCGAGCTGTGAACAAAGCCAGCTCATCTGCTCAACTCCTCTCTTAGTAGGTCAGTGAAACTGATGGAGAATACTGACACATGGTCTCCTCTGTTTTTCTAAGTACAGGTTTTAGCACTTTTATGAGCAGCACTGTAAACTGCTGATTTAAAAAGATACGTGCACTTAAAATATAACTTAAGCCACGACTAAACACATATGAATTTTGCATTTCCAAAATCTATTTTTGCAAACAGCCATTACAAAACCCAAGCAGAAGACTGCAACATACTTACAGTCCCTGCATGTGAAAGATGTCTTTAGTTTGAGAAATGATTGTAGCATACTGTAAAGAGGTGGTGTAACATAATAACATGTGTGTGTGGGTCTGAGGCAACCACAGAGACAGAGCTGCAGAGATACAAGACATAAAGTCACTTTGCAGAGAGGGTTGCGTTACCATTGGAGTGATGTATGACCTGAAGTCCCATCTGAGGGCTCATGTTACAAGGCTTATGCTGCATTACAGAGATAGCTTTCCGTATATGGAGTCAGGGGCTACAGTAATGTATGGACCCCTGTTGTTGCCAAAGCTCTGACTCAGCGCGCTGACTTGTGCCTCTAACCCTGACCTCTGGCTTGATAACTAGACATTCAGACATGCACTGTGTTACTGCACTCATTTCTAAAGAAGGAATGATCTTGTTATCTGTCACCTTGGTAACAGTCACATAATGAAACTGTTAATACGGTGTATCCCTGGCTTAGCTTGCAGTGGCCATTATAGTATAATGTACAGAGTCATAGTTAGATTTTTTTGCTTTAAGGTTGAGAAATAAAAGTCAGCTTTATTGAGAATTCTCCCTGACTGTCACTAGAGTTGTACAATCAGCCCGTTTGAGTACTGATTAGGGTATTGTTGTAACACCTGTCTGTCTGATCAGCCTAACAAACAAATCTATCAGTCTTTATGAATGTTGTATTAACTTGATGAATATCTACAAGTGATTACATTTTGGTGCCTCTAGCTTAATAATTAACAAATGCTGTATGTGGTTTCTCCATATAGTCCAATTATTTCCCCAAACAGTGTTTGCTTCTCCTCTTTCACTTCTATATCCTGTTGTTTTACAAAGTACTAGAATTTCTTATGAATCTGAGGGCAAGCATTTCCCCCTCTAATTGATTATTTTTTCCTGTATTTCTCAGGTTACCTTCACAAAGAGGAAGTTTGGTCTAATGAAAAAGGCTTATGAGCTGAGCGTACTATGTGACTGCGAGATAGCCCTCATCATTTTCAACAGCTCTAACAAACTGTTCCAGTACGCCAGCACAGACATGGACAAAGTGTTGCTGAAATATACAGAGTACAACGAGCCCCATGAGAGCAGAACCAACTCTGACATTGTAGAGGTGAGTGAGCGTCTCTTTGTTACTTCGTTAGAGAAAACTTTCTCATGTCTTTAGCCTCACTCTCATTGTTGTTTCACATAATAATATTACATAATTCCATAAGACCAATATTCCAGTTTGGACAAAGTTAATTGCCGATTTGTTTTTGTAAAGTGTAATTAATATTTTATTTAACCTTGAGAATCAGGCCCTAAAAATATTGTTATAAATAAAAGCTTTGTTGCAAGTGGAGCATTTGAAAAATGCTTCAGTGAAGAATTACTAACAGTTTCCTTTGAGTCACCACTCAGATAGGGCACAGGAGGTCTGCAGTCCCTGATAAGTTCAACTCCTCTTGCACCCAAATGACACACAAAACCTATCTCTGTATAAGCGTACACACAGTAGCTGTTGACCACTACCATTGCACTGTTTCCCATAGATATTTCCTGTCAGACTATTTGTCATGAAAGTCAATCAACTCTCCTATTGCTGCAGTCTTTCATCTTGAAAAAAAGAGTGCTGAGAAAATTCTATACTGCTCCATAAACCTCAACAGGCACTTGGCTCTCCTGGCTTTCACTGTGTGCCCAATGACTAGCGGAAGAGTAAGCCACTTGTTATGTCAGCATACAAAATCATCAGCCAAAAGTGTAAAGCCAAAGTACATGTGAATGATTAGGGATTCATGCTGTTCCAATAATTATTCACTTGCACATGTGTGGTTTCTCAGCTTATTCAAGATCTATCTATTGAGTCATTAGTGACTAACTGAAAGCATATACAATATATGTTAATGTCTTTTGATAAAATTGTGATGGTACCAGTTTACAGCTGGCCATTTATTTTTTATTGCTATTTCAAATAGCTTTTTTGTGCTACTCTGTTTTTAATTAGACAATACACGCTGCAGCATTGCAAGACATTTTACACACACCTGTCCACTGAAACATAGGTTATTTTTATTACTGATACCCAATTAAAAGACATTAAGAATTTAAGAGGGGTGAGACTGGAAATTTTCTAGAATGCAAGCTTTGGAAAAGACTTTCACGTGGAGTATTTAGTGAAATTACATGCAGCATAAAGCAGTCAGCTGTGGCCCATTATCTTTTATTCATGCTGCTGCTGCTGCTTGTGAATTACCTGCTTGGCAGAGCTGCAGAAGAGTGCTCTGGCATCCAGTTGACTCACGCAGTCACTCCATCATCAAGGGCCCTCAGAGCAGAGCAGGGGCTCACCTGCATAAAAAATACATGGATACATTCCTTACTTACATAACACTGACCACAAATTTGTTTTTGCTGTAACTCTGGAAGCTGTCTGATTTGAAACAAGACCTTCCTTCAAACACAACAAGACCCCATACGCCTAATCATTATGGGCCAGTTTGGATCAGTTTGGTCATTTTACTCAGGCACACAAACCTGTAGTGGTGTCCCAGTGTATGTTTGTGTTGTCAGCAGGGTGTAATTGGAATGTACACTGTGCATAATGTAGCACCGGTGGTCCCTTGCTGATTTCCCATTTAGCCCTTCTGGCTACTCTCAGTGAAGCTGCCCAGTCCACAAAAGGCGAGTACAAGTCACTGTTGTCCCCGCTCACTCAGCCATCATCTTTGCAGATATGCATGAGCCCCCCTCTGCCTCCAGGCTACGTGGTAAAAGTTCAGAAGTGATGAAGCAGAGCAGAAGTAACCAACCTCGTCCACTTCACAGCTTTACACACAACTCCACTATTCATTGATCCAGCGATACAGTGTCAGAGGTTGATTAGCTTAGGTTTTTCTCATGTTTTTCAGAGATGTGATCTCAAGTGTTTTGCTGACTGCCTTCATCAATAACCACCTTTTTTTGTTGCTGTGGAAAAGTTTTTTTTTTCTTTTGCTGTACACCACGTAGACGAGCCGATGCGTTTGTAATGATGGGAAGAATCCTCCCCTCCCCCATTTATCCAGCAAAATGTGCCTCACATGAGGACACTTACATTGGACACTTATCTAAATTTTTAAATTGTGTTAAACCATGCCATGCAAACAATCATGTGCTCCTCTGTCCTGTTTAGGAAGCCAGCGAGCCCCCTCCCACTTTTCATAGGGAAGCTCATTCTGTGTGAAAAACTAAATCAAAGGTCACATTCCTGCTCAGTAGTACCATCTGTAGATAAAGGCCTGAGCTGTGCAGTGTGGGAGAACAGTCTCCATGTTTTCCACAGATGGATGCATGCCTGGGCCACAGTTTGATAACCCAGTGGAGGGCTATGGACTTTGTTTCAAACCTGGCTCTCAGTCCAAAGCAAAGGAGTAGGCTTAGATTTTCTCTCTGTCTTTGTTGGTCTGTGAGTGAGTAAGGACATGTCCAACACTAGTGACAGGTTAAATGAATAACATACAAAACAGACTATGAAAAATGGAGAATTTTAGAATATTGACCATTTTTATATCAAATGTCTTGTGCCATTTTTATAAATAACTTATAATTTGTACATATCCAAATTTATACCTGCAAATAGAAAATAGACAACTTCATAAATGGCATTTGGTGAATTTCTGTTATTTTGAATCAAGCAGAGATGACTGAAGGTTTTATAGTGTTTCTTCTATTGTGTTACTTATTGAATTCTGTTTATACCACAAATGAAAATGTTGCTGTTAGTCATTAGATTAATCTAATAATATTTACTCTTCCTCCCTTCTCTGCTAGTGGAGCTAATGAGATTTTCCTCATGCTCCACTCTAACCTCGCACCGTTCTCTCGGACAAAGAAAGGTCCCTATCTCCAGGAGAACCCTTAAAATCAGATCTCAACTTCACAGGCATTAGAGGCCATTTATCTGTCCTGAGCAATTCAATAAAATTACGGTATATAGTTGTACAGGGAGGATGAATTAGGTTTGCAAGCACGGAACGGACATTAAGTCAACACTTAATTGTAATCTTATAAAATCAAGGTTGTGAATAGGCTTTAACCTAGTTTGAGAATACAATTTTACTCAAATGCCAATGTCTTTTAATTATAAATAACCAGATTGCACCATATACAAAGAATTTTCTTCCCTCTGCTCTTTTGCATGCTTTTCACCTGACTGGTTTATGAGTAAACATGCACAGATCATTCATAGGGAAATTCTTCTTATCTTCCCCATATTAAAAAGGGATGGCCATTGTTGATGTGACTTGGGAAAAACAGACAATTCCCTTTCTGTTTATGAAGGAACATTGTGTCACTCACAAGACCCTGACACTAAGCAGAAATATGCATAAAATTATCAAAGGATTTCCATAAGGTTCCATGATCACTATCATTTCTTGTTATGAATGGAGCTGTATTAATCATCAAATAAAATATGTAAATTTTGACCATCTCAAAATGTCAAGTCTGGTGTACAATCCTTCTGCATCACTTTTCTTTGTATTGATTATTATTTTAAATAAATTTCATCCGTACCCTTTGCTGATTCCACAGTCACAAAAGCTGTTTGGAAGATCATTGCATCATTGCAGCTAAGAATGCAAACTGCCTTCTTATACCACAGTGTGTTTTAATCAGCAGTGATGGCAATTATTGTGTTATTAACCCATCTGAAGCATGTATTGTCAATGACTTTCAGCTCAGAGAGGAATACATTTTATTCCGAGTGGTGGAATGAATTCCTTAAAGTGCTTTCAGCTGAACAGGCACCAGGAGTTTTAGACATGGGATGTTTATGTTGTCAGTCAAAGGCTGAGCAGTGATTAAGACTCATTTCTATCTTAATGAATGCAAATTGGCACATCTGCTATGGTGGGCTAGCTGTCCAGACTCTTCAATTAGCATGATTGATCAATTATCCTACTGCTGGTGGCTCACTGGAAATGGAGGCTGGGGAGCAGTGTTTAGGGTGAGCACAGAAAAGAAAGAACAGAGAAAAATGAACAGAAAGCTACACAAAAGCCTCCACATCTGAATTTAACGTTACATTTGATTAGAGTAAGAAGGCCGCTCTGAGATCTACATAAAAAAAATCAATGTTCTATCTAGAGAACATACATGGGTAGTTTTGCCTAAATGTCTTTTTGCAATTATGACATAGCAGCATAAGGCCCTACAAAGGCACAGTACATTAAATGTGTGAGCAGTGATGTGAATTTTTAATTCATTATTCTTCTTTTGTTCATTTCAGTTTCATGGTTGTTCTGTTTATGTTTCTTCAGTTTCTTGATTAGTTTGTTACTTTTTTTTGATAATTTTCTTCATTTTGCATCTTAATGTGGACATTTTCTTGATTATATTGTAATTGTTAATACTTTTGCTTTTTACTTAATTAGATTTTTAGTTAGTCATTTTTCTTTGTTTTTGCTACTTATTTTGTTAATTTTCATCATATTTCTGGTAATTTTCTTCATATGCTTCTAATTCTATTTATTTTATTGATTTTATATCTATTGTTGTTTTTGAATTTTATTTAGATTATTTAGTTTTTTTTCACTGTCTTGATTATTTTGTTCATTTTTCTTCATTTGGCTTCTTATTTTTTTGTCCAGTTTTATCATGATTTTGCTCATTTAGTTTCCTATTTTCTCCATATGTTTTAATTTAGTTTCTTACTTTGTTCATTTTTGTTGTTTTTCTGATCATTTTATTCAATGTGCTTGTGATTTTCTTAATTTTCTTTTTAAATGTTTTAAATGTTGGTTGTTCATTTACTCTGTTTTATTATATTTTTGCTTTATTTTTGTTCATGCTTCTTAATTTTGTTTTTTATTTTGATCATTGTTCTTCATATTATTGGTGTTGTTCAGTTGTCTGACAATTTTCTTAATTTGTTTCCAGTTTTGCTAATTTTCTCACTAATATTTTAGTTGTTGTTCCTTTTGCACTATATTTTTTGTCTGGAATTTAGAGTTACAGCAAATATGACACCTAATTTTATCTGAAATGAAATATGAATAGCTCACAATATTTTGTCACAAACGAAATCAGATGTCACAAATTCCAGTTCCAGTCTTAAATTCGTTTTGACCAAATGTGTGATTAATGCACTTTAACAATGTAGGGAGCATAGTCTAAGAAGCCACAGAAAAAATTATTGCTAAGATGATCATCGTAGTGTATTTATTTGAAAAAGCTTGCGACAAATATCAACAAAATAATACTAATATCATATAACACTGACTCAAATATTGATCAAAAACATTATACTGTTTGTTTGAAGCAGAAAAACATATTTTGCCCTGCTTGTAAACACTGCCTATAGACACATATGTGTCCTTTATACTAATATTTACTTCTGCATACTCTGGTGGCCTGGTATACTTATGAAAAGACAATGAAACAAAGCAAAAACACAAATGGAACAGTGTGTAACTTACTGACTTGAACACAGTGCTTGCAACATGGCCTAATCTCTAATGCTATTTTTTGAGTTCATTGTTTATTCTAAAGAAGCGGATATTGCTGTTGGAATGACATCACTTCCTGTCAAGCAGAGTATTTTTCTCTGGAAAGCGGCCACCTCGCTTTGTGTCAATGTCCAAGGGCAACACTCAAACAATGATGCTGCCGAATCTAGTTGTCAATATACACATTAATAATAAACAATACAAAAAAACAATAATAATAATAATAACATAATAACAATGACAAATTCATGTGTTTTTCCCCCCTTCCATTCATTTCTAATGTGGATGTTTGAAACACCTTCTCCTTCAGTGGTTTTTCTTTTTAATTTTGTATATTACTACTGATGACAAAGTGTGAAAGAACATGCATGGAATTATGTTGTAAAGAAAAAATGTTAATCACCTAAAGTAGCCACATTTAGCTTTGTTGACAGCTTTGCACACCCATGGCATTGTCTCATCAGATTCACAAGGTAGTCAGCCAGAATTGTTTTAGCGCCTCGTCAGCAGTTAATTTGTGTAATTTCTTACCTTTTTAATGTGCTTTAGACCATCAGTTGTCTTCATGTACAGAGGACGGGTGAGTACAGTGTCAATAGGCCTATTAGTGCTAGTACAACTACTGTCGAAATCTATATCATGGCAACAGAAAAGACAGTCTATCATTATTTTAATAAATGAAGGTCAGTCAGTCAGAAAAATCTCAAGAACTATGAATGTGTCGCCAAGTGCAGTCTCCAAAACCAATAAATGCTATGATGAATCTGTCCACCATGAGTACCGTCCTAGGAAATAAAGACCAAGAGCTACGTCTGCTGTGGAGGATACGGTTTTTACAATTACCTGCCTCAGAAACTGTCAATTTACAGTATCTCAGATAAAATTTGATGGTTTTGATGACTACACTTGGGAACACATACAAAATTCTTGATATTTTATTAATTGACCTTCAATTCTTAAAGTAATAATGGACTGTCTTTTCTCTTTACTTACGTGTTTCTTGCCATATTGTGGATTTGTACAGTCATTGTAGTAGCACTAATAGGGCTCTGGTCTCTGTAACCACCCTTCCCTCCTCTGCATAAGACAACTGTTGGTCTAAACCACAACAAGAAGGCAAGAGATGGCACAAATTAACTCTTTACAACGCAAATGAATCATTCCAGGTGACTAATATGTGAATCAGACGAGAGAATGCCATGAGTGTTCAAAGCTCTCATCAATGCTAAATGTGTCTACTTTGGACAATCTAAAATATGAAACATGTTCTGGGTTGTTTGCCACTTTTTTGTTGACTACAGAATTCCATATGTGCTCTTTTCCAATTTGGATGCTAATTAGTTACACATTATCGGGCCACCATGTTCAGTTTCAGTGACAGACATAATTCATAAAATATTACTGTATGAAAACAAGCACCACTGCCACTTGCATGTGTATTTCTAATAGATTGGCTAAGCTTTGATTGACAACACAAACATTGCTGTCAGTATTTTATCTTAACTCCTTTTATCTTCAACTTTTTTTTATCATGGATTTGGCATTCTTCCTTTTAGCTCCAATTATGAAGTTGTGTTTTCATCACTGTTAGTTCATTTGTCAGCAACATAGTGCAAAAACGATGTATGGATTTTGATTAAATTTTCCAGATAGGTTGGAAATGGCATAAGGGACAGTTGATTAGAACTTGGGGTGAACCACATCACCATTTGGGTCTAGAATTTTTTTTAAAGGATTCAACACCATTGTGAAATAGTAAAAATATACGAGACAATGTCATTACGTCATTATCAAACTTTGATCTGGGTGCTTGCAGTCTTCCATATCTGGTGATCAGTCTTTCTAATAGAGGGAAACTGAGCTGCCTTGGCAAAAGTTTGAGGTTCCAAATGCTTTGTAGTTTGTTAAAGTGGCTTACCTAAGAGAGGAACAATATAATTATAGAAAAGATTAGATTTGGGGGGATTAAAAAGTGAACCAAGTAAGTAAATAAAATTATATAATGTAAAAATATATCAGCCAAATACGTATGATCTCAAAAGTCTACACCAGGGGTGTCAAACTCAGTTTGGCTCTGGGGCCGGATCCAGACTTTCTGTTCTCAGGTGGGCCGGATCAGT